>JXTB01001082.1:0-30673 GCA_002914805.1 Parasponia andersonii
AATTCCCTTCTACGTATTGGTAGCCAGATGAAAATGCAGGGGCATCCCTGATATGTCTGGGCCACTGGTCCTGTGGAAGATCGCCTATTCGAGGACTACTCTGTCTGGCCTCTGTTATTTCTATCTCGGGTTCTGGCTCAAGATAGTCTTCAAGGTTAATGGAGCTGACACTCGAGTCAGATTCTCCAGAAAATGCATTCCCTTCCCTAAATTCCTCACTACTAGACATCTGAAAAGAAATACGGATGGGTTTAGTCCTATGCGAACATCTAGGATTCTCACTATGTCAGCACTTTGGGTATTCATCCTAGGATTGTACTAACAAGCAAGCTCATTCCTAAGAGGTCTACGGATTCGTAAAAATTGTTCGAGTAGTTCATCAGAAAATAAAAAATGTTCGAGCAGTTCGTTGGGAAATAAAATAAGTTATCAGACCCTAGAAATTCTTTTCACAAGTTCGTTTCTGGTTATTATCTAGTAAGTCTACCTACGGACTGAAAAGGGGGATAAAAAATAATTCTCATTTCACTTCAGTGTGGGATGAGTTTTTATTCCTAAAGATTGAAATTATTTTTTCAAGAACAGAAGAAATAAGAGAAGAAATGAACTAACCTTTCTTTAGAAGGGGAGGACTTGAGATGGTTTGAACTTCGTCGGAGAAGAAACTGCGATTGTGTGAGCTGAAGGACGAAACGGCGCTTTAGGATTCTCTGAAGCTTCGATATTTTCTGAGAAGATGGAAACAGTGAAATAAAACAGAAACAGAATGGTTTCCGATATTTATACTCCAAGCACCGTTAAATCATAGCCGTAGATCAAGGAATTTGATTTTTAGATCTGAAGGCCGAAGTTTACGCGGGATTTGATTCTTTCCGAAAAATCAGAATTGTTTAAAATTTGAAAAGATTTGGTTTAAAAATGACGGTTCGCATCATTAGACTTCCTCGAATTCTGCTCTTTCTCAGAAAAGGCTACACGTGTTTCCGTCCGTCAGAAAAACATACGCCTGATCTTGAGAGATGGGATTTGAAATCTGGCGACCCTTTGACTCTTCAAAGATCTCAAGTTTAGGTCATGACATCGCATTTTTAAGATCGCACATTAAAAAGAAGCTTCATTTTGTCCTAAAAAACTAATGGAGCTGGGGGGCAATTGTTGTGCGGTCTAAAATCCTATGTTAGGTCGCATAAGTAAGGGTTAAGTTCGACCTCCTCCGTGTAAGTTATGTGCGACCTCTTCTGCTTAGGTTATATTCGACCTCCTCCGTGTAGTCGTATGACCTCTTTTGCATAAGTTATGTGCGACCTTCTCTGTATAGGTTGTGGGCGACCTCTTTCGAAAAAAAAGGGAAACAAGTCTATGCTTCGTCAAACAGGAAACCTGCAAGGAAAGGGAAACAAAAGTCCTCTATTTATGATCAACCAGTTACCCGTTTTGAGTGGTTATCCAATTATGTTGTTACTTGAATTGTATTACCCGATTATATAGTTACCCATTTTCACAATTAGGAACATTGGGTTACCCTCACCTATATAAAGGGGACTCAATGTTCCAAACAGGGGATTGATTCCAATTTGTTTTCCAATTTTCCAATTTTCAGACTTCGAAATTCCGACTCCCAATTTGAGAGAGATTTCGAGACGAGACATTGTAACTTTGAGTGTTTGTAATTCTCCATAAAATAGTGAAAAACAGTGGACGTAAGCTCATCTTTTTTGGGGTTGAACCACTATAAAATCCTCTCTCTTTATTTGCTTTGATTAATAAACCAACTCACACAAGCCACATCTCTTAATTTTTTCTAAATTTGTTGTTGATAAAACCTCCATCAACACTAGCAATAGATCGAAACTTAGAACTATCAGAAACTATGGCACTCTTATAAAAGAAAGGATTATTGATAGAAACCACACGAATAGCATTAACGAAATTAGATTCGCAGTAATCAATCGATAAATTCATAGAAACGGCCATGTGAAAGCCTTCCCTTAAAACCAAAAGCTCACCAACTTTAGAGGAGAAGCAACCAAAAATTCTTAAAGACCAGCAAGCTACCACAATCCCCAAGGAATCCTGAATAACTACCCCAATGCCAATCCATCTTAAATTTTTCCGAACTATTGTATCAACATTTAGTTTAAAACAACCACTTAGGGGACAAGATCACTTAGAAGAGATGGGGTGCAATAGGGGATTCGATGAGACAAATGCAACATGAAACTCTTGGACAAATATGACAGGCGAGTCAAGAAGGGAGTTCAGATCATACCGGTCTCCTCCATGGACCTTCAGGATACGTTGATTCTGTGAGAAATAAACTTTCTTTTGTGACCCATTAGACTATAGTATAGTTATTTGGGCTTGTATTGTGAGTTGGGCTTGTTTTAGTGTGTGTGTCTAATAGCCTATAGTTTAACATTCAAGTTTCTAGAGTATTCTTGTATTTGCTAGATTACTCTTGTATTTTGTATAATTAATTAAGTGGTGGAGGTTACATGGAGTATCTAGAATCATCTTTAGAGTAGTATAAATAGAATGCTCCTCCCTCCATTTTGTATCAAGCAAAAGAGAAACAATTCTAGTAATAATACAAGTTCTTCTCTTCCACCAAAATTCTCTCTAGTTTCTTCCATAGCCTTTCTAGCCTTAAAAACCTCTTATTTCTAACAAAGTGGTATTAGAGCAAGGTTGTAAGTTCTCTTGAAATTCTAAGTATGCTATGTGGTTGCAGCTTTGACTGATCTTCCACATCAGAAAAGAATTCCTGAGAATGAGAGTATTAGCCATTTGTTCCAAACATACTACTATTATATATCAATTCAAAGAGCTCGACGAGACAAATATGTTGCCACAAGAATCAGCCTAATCAGAGTCTGAACGAGTCATCAGAAGTTTGCTACCACAAACTGAGTTAACTCATTGAGTTGAGCCGAGTTAGAGCCATTTGACCGCACCGTTGACTAAGCCGTCGGAGCCGTTGACCAACCTATTGACCGGTGCTAACCGTTGACTGAGTGTTGATTTTAACCGTTGACTTTGATCAAGTTGATATACAAGTCAATCTTAAGGTTTTTCGACGTTCTTGATCTATCTGTGTAGTCAAAATTTCCAAAAACTCATTCTGTTAAGAGTTATGGCTACTAGCAGTTTAGCATCTCTTCAAGTTCCACCACTTCAAAGTAGCAACTTTGATAATTGGACGATCAAAATGAAAGTTCTCCTTGGAGCACATGATATTTGGGAAGTAGTAGAGAAAGGCTACGAAGAGCCAAGTGATGAGGCAATACTATCTTCAACACAGAAGGATAGTTTAAAAGATTCAAGAAAGAGAGACAAAAAAACTCTCTTCCTCATCTACTAGGCCTTAGATGACGATATGTCTAAGAAAATCTCAAGTGCAACCTCTGCCAAGGAAGCATGAGAGAAACTTCAAATTTCATACAAGGAAGAAGAAAAGGTCAAAAAGGTCTGCCTTCAAACTCTAAGAGAAGAGTTTGATTTATTACATATGACAGAGACTGAGTCAATCTCTGACTACTTTTCTAGAGTTCTAACTATTTCCAATCAAATAAAGAGAAATGGTGAGAAACTAGAAAATGTTACGATCTTAGAAAAGATTCTTCGATCGTTAGATCCAAAATTCGAGAATATTGTTACTGTCATTGAAAAAACCAAAGACTTAGGAGCTATGACGATAGAACAACTCTTAGGTTCCTTCCAACCCCAGAAGAAAAGAAAAAGAAGATACGAAATTTCAATGAGCAGCTCCTTATGACTCAACTATAAGAGAAAAAAGAAGATTCCGACAATGGAAGAGGACATGGAAGAGGCCATGGCCAAGGAAGAGGTCGTGGACATAGAAGAGGAGGAAGAGGATGCTTCAACAACAATTATGAAAATGAAGATAGACGAGAAAGTTTGACAAGAGGTCATGGAAGAGGTAACCCACGGTGTTAGCATGATAAGTCCCAAATCAAGTGTCACAACTATCAGAGATATGGTCATTATGCTTCCGAATATAGAGCTCCAAATAAGGTGCAAGAAAGAGCCAACTATACCGAAGATAAAAGATAAGAGGAAGATGTGTTGTTGTTAGAATGCAAGGAGACCAATGGGTACTAAGAAAATATATGGCATCTTGACAGCAGAGCAAGCAATCATATGCATAGAAGAAGAGATATATTCATAGAGCTTGATGAGTCGGTGACTAGGAATGTTCTATTTGGAGATGATTCCAAGGCAGCAGTAAATGGCAAAGGTAAAATTCTCATATGCTTGAGAAATGGAGAACATCAGTTTATTCCAAACGTTTACTACGTACCTAACATGAAGATTAATATCTTGAGTCTTAGCCAACTCTTAGAGAAAGGCTTTGATATTCATGTGAAAGAAAATAGTCTTTCTTTAAGAGACAATAGAAACAAGTGAATCACTAAAGTGCCAATGACAAGAAATAGAATGTTCTTATTACACATTCAAAATGACGTAGCAAAATATCTAAAGGCTTGCTACAAAGATTCATCATGGCGTTTGGACATCTCAATTTTGGTGGCCTAGAATTACTAGCAAAGAAGAAGATGGTTCGAGGTCTACCTTTTATCAGTCAACCCGACCAATTATGTGAAGGATGCTTATTGGGAAAGTAATTCAAAAGAAGCTTTCCAAGAGAATCGAGTTCCAGAACCCATAAACCGCTTGAGCTCATACATACCGATGTGTGTGGTCCAATAAGACCAAGCTCTCTTGGTAAGAGTAACTACTTTCTCCTCTTTATCGATGATTTTTCAAGAAAGACCTGGGTGTATTTCTTGAAGGAGAAATCAGAAGTGTTCAAAAAATTCAAGAAGTGTAAGGCACTTGTTAAAAAGGAAAGTGGTCGAAGTATCAAGGCAATGAGATCTGATAGAGGAGGAAAATTCACATCCCACGAGTTTCAGAAGTATTGTGAAGACAATGGTATCTGCCGTCCTTTAACAGTACCAAGATCTCCCCAACAGAATGGTGTCGTAGAAAGGAAGAATAGAACAATCTTAGACATACCCAGAAGCATGCTCAAGAGTAAAGGAATGCCAAAGGAGTTTTGGGCTAAAGCTGTAGCTTGTGCAGTTTACCTGTCAAATCGCTCTCTAATAAGAAGTATACGGGGAAAGACGCCACAAGAAACTTAGAGCGGAAGAAAGCCTGGAATTTCTCACCTAAAAGTGTTTGGAAGTATAGCTTATTATTACGCCCCGCTCATTTGGCTCCCAAAATCCAAATATTGTTGCTCATGGCTCTAAGGTCCTCTATATATATACTGCTCACCCAAAAAGATTGAGGAAGACCCAAGAATGTAGTGGACACTTCTAGAATGATCAAGAGAGGTCTTGGTTATGCTAGAAGACTCTAGTTGGTGCTACTAAGTTCTAGAAGGCTCTAGACAAGGGCGGATGGTGCTAGATGGGTTGGACGGTCTTAGAAGCTCCTAGAATGACTTAGAAGAGCCAAGATGGTGGGTGAACCTCTTAAAAGGATCTAGACCATGTTTGTTCTAGAATTCTCTATGTAAATATCTTTGTAGATATTATAACTTTATTTGAGAATAATCTAGACCCTTTGTAAGATTATGCCACTTGGCACGATCATAACCATTAGTTAGTTTAGGCTTTGCCTATATAAAGGACTTCTTGAGTTCATTTGTATACAAGTCCCATTTGTGAAAGTTGTAAGCATTTTAAGAGTAAAACAAAGTTTTCATTCACCTAAACTCTCTCATCTTTACCACTTTGTCTCAAAAACTTACTCTAAGTCCCTTTCTTGAGTATTGGTAGGCTGACTTAGTGCGACAGACTGTGCTAAGTGCTGCACAATTGTCTAGTATGAGGCTAGGGTCGTGACAGCATGGTGTCAGAGCTTTGGTTGCTCGTTATATCTTGGTGGTTCCATTGTCTAAATGAAGACTATGGTTGCAACTCCCGACCCCGTCAAAGTTGGTGCTTCTGAACGTGGGCGTGATGAAGGGAAGAAGGGTGCTACTCACGGCAAGTCGAGGGACGTGGTAACTAGCTTGGATGCTAGAGTGTCTCGACTAGAGTCCAACTTAGGCACGTTGTGTAAAAACCCGAAATTTTCGAGGGTAATTTGGACATTTTACCAATTTTCCAGATAAAATATTGTGGGGACTAATTTGCAAAAGTTTTGTTTAGATGGACTAAATTGCAAATTTTAGGAGACTAAATTGAAAGAGATTTGAAATTTTGGGGACTTATGTGCAATTTTTGAAAAATTGCACAGCCCTATAAGATTGGGCTATGTGCCCATCCTCTTTCCTCTCTCTTTCTCTTCTCTCTCCTTCCCCCCCCGAATTCTCTCTCTTCTCTCTCCCTCTCGGCCGCACCTCCGCAGAACCGCTACCAGCCGCCGTCCGGGCCGCCCACCGACCGGCGTCGCCTCGCCGAGTTTCCACGAAGCTCCACCGCCCTTCGCCGCTCGCCACCGCCGCCTGTGTCGCCACGAAACGCCATCGAAGCCGGTTCGACCCACTTCAGTTTTTCCATCACCGGCGACGATTCCGGCCAACTTTCGGCCTCAAACTGGTCCCGTTGGATTCGTATCGTCGCAAGGATCATCAAGGTATATATATCTCAACTCCATTTTGCCCGGATTGAAAGTTGCCATTTTTGGTCATTTCGAGTTTTTGGTTGTTGTTCTCGATCCGGCCGTTGGATTGTATTTTTGATTGCATTTTTGGATTGTACCCGGAAAATGGAGAAGTTTTATATATATATTGTATAGTTTGGTGATCGGCACAAAAATCGAGATCGGACGGTCGAGATTTTGTCTCGTTTTGCGTGCCACCGGTCCGGTGTGGACCCAGACCCGAATTGGACAAGTTATATGTCTAACCTAGCTATTTTGGGTGCTAGGAATTCAGTGAAGAGGTCCGTTTGTGGAATTGAAGCTCCGGTGAGAAAGTTGGTTTTTCGCACGAGGACGATCGAGGGCTTGGAATTGGTTCTCGACCCTCCGGGCGATCGTCAACGACACCTTAAGGACTTAATAGCGTGGTGTCGCTATTATGTTGAGGTAGGGGTTTAGTTACCTTTGTTTTATACCGTTTTTGAGTTAAAACTTAATTTCTGCAGCATATAAGAACAAGTGTGTTTTTAATGATTTGAATTATATGTGATGGAATCTGGTTATGCGATATATACTGTACTGCTCTGGAATTTGCTGTGTGCAGGTTATTTTGGGTATATCAAAAATAGGGCTGTTATGCTGCCCGTTTTTCTATAAAACCCTATTATGCATGTTTTACTGAAAAACCAGAGTACAGTAGTTTTTACACTTTAGTTCTGTATTACACGTGTCATAGGATCATACATGAGTACCGTGTTAGCATCGTGGGTTTTACAGTGTGACGCTGCGTGCCCCACCGTCGGTGAAAGTCCGTAAACTTGCGCGAGGTCTTGTTACTTCTGATTACCTCCCCATTTGGCAGGGGTAGGCAATTCGGTTGCCCCTCCAGGTTTGGTAGGCGACACATGAGTGTCCCCTCCGGGTATAGGCTTAGGTATCAGGCAGGCTGTTAGGTACACTTAGTGCCATCATCCTGGGTTTCCACAGATGAGAGGATGTGGGCTCATGGGTATGGGTTGATTTGTGTCATGTGCATATGGAGTGATGGTTTTGATTACACTGTTATATATATATTGGCTCCCGGTCTGGATTATATATAAATACGTGTGTGTATGTTTTGGATTTGAACTAAGTATGTAGGAGATTCCCATCACTGAACTGTTTTTCCCCGAGGTAACTATTTTCCTACTAGGCATTGTATACTCACCCCCCCTTACCTTCCTCCTCAGGTGGTGTCCAGTGCGACCTTGGTGATCAAGAGGAGTAAGAGGTCATCCTGATTACAGTTCGTCTCTTGGTAATGCTAGGAGTTTGTTGTCGTAATCTTTGGACTATTTGGATTGTGTGTTAGCATTGAACCAAGATTACTACTTTCTATTTTGTCTGCAAACTTATGTATGCCATTCTGGTATTTGACATCTATTGTGAATGATGATAATGCTAGGTTTTGTAATTAATTTCATATTTTTAAGTAATTGTTCAATTTATGTTTGATGGTGTATACGAACTGTGGGAGTGGTTCACAGGATGGAATTCCGATTATTTTATTTAAATGGACTGTTTTTATAAAAACTAGAACTTTTGACACTTTTAAAATAAATTAAGGAATTTCCTACCTTTGTGAAATTCCCCTTCTGCCACTAGCCCGGGATTTGGGTCGTGACACGTTGAGCAAGCGTATAGACGATCTAGATGGCCGTTGTGACAGTTTAGAGACCGAGAATGCAGAGATCTATAGTGGCATCAAAGATGCGCTTGGTGGGTTAGAGGCCGACTTAAGCATGAGATCGAGTCCCTTCATTCAGAGATTGCAAAGGTACGAGATCTCTTCCAAAGAGAACTCAGTAATGTTTTAGTTAGAGTAGATGAGATGGGTGGTGATCTTACTTTACACAAGCGAGCGGTGGCTACCATAACAACCATTGAGGCGAGAAAGGTTGAGGTACCTAAACTAAAGACCTTCAATGGTACTCGCAATACTAGGGAAGTTGAGAACTTCCTATGGGGACTCAAACAATACTTTGAGGCCACTGGTGTGACAGACGATGCCGGTAAAATTCATAATAATGCTTTGTATCTAACTGATACCGCCATACTATGGTAGAGGCGGAGACAGGGGAAATGCAACGAGAGGTGTGCACTATAGCCACTTTCGATGACATTAAAAGAGAGCTAAAAAGGCAATTCTTCCCCAAGAATGCCGAAGAGGAGGCGACAGGCTATCTTCGCCGCCTCAAACAATTTGGCAGTGTTAAAGACTACGTGAAAGAGCTTACCACACTCTTGCTCGAAGTCCCCGACACTTCAGATAAAGATGTTATATTCTTGTTCTTGGATGGCCTTCAAAATTGGGCCATGTTAAAGCTCAAGTGTCGTGGCATCCAGGACTTAGCCGATGCTATTGCAGTATCCAAGAGACTTGTTGATTACTCTACTAACAAGGACCCTACTAAGGCCAAAGACAAGAAGGGTGGTGGAGCAAAGAATGGGGGAGAGCAAGTAAAAGGAGGAAAATGGAACAAAGATAGTTCCTCCTACAGGCACAAAGACAAGGGCAAAGAGAAAGAAGACCGTGACTTCTCCAAGCCAAGATCAAGTGCTTTCTTTGCGATGGGCTACATTGGACACACGAGTATCCTAAGAAGAAAGCTCTCAATCCCTTAACTGCCTCCGAGCCAAGCTAAGAAAGAGGTGATAGAGAAGATGGTTGTGCATATGTTGGTTCCTTGTAACTCCTTAATGCCTTGTGATCGGCCCCTAAGTCACAAGCTAAGGGCTTACTCTTTGTGAATGCAACAATCAATGGTAAAGCCACTAAAGCCTTGGTTGATACGGGTGCATCCCACAACTTCGTCTCTATTAAGGAAGCTAGGTGGTTGGGCTTGATGGTGTCCAATAGAGGAGGCTCCCTCAAGGTAGTGAACTCAGCAGCATGGCCCATCCATGGGGTTGCTCATGGTATTAAGGCTAGCCTAGGTGCATAGGTTGGCTAAGTCGATTTATCAGTGGTGCCAATAAATGATTTCGTAGTGGTGCTTTGTTTGGAATTCCTTGATCCAATGCGGGTATTTCATATTCCTTTTGCCAACTCTATGTGCATCATGGATGGTGAAAAGGCTTGTGTGGTACCAACGGAGCGGTCCACAAAAGTGGGAAACAAAGTACTCTCTGCACTTCAATTCAAGAATGGCTTGAGAAGGGAGGAGGAAAGTTACTTGACCATTCTAAAAGAGCACGATGATGAAGAGTTGGAACCTCAAGGCAACCTACCCATGGAGGTGCAAACTGTCTTGGATGAATTTCAAGATGTGATGCCTGATGCCCTACCCAATAAACTTTCTCCTAGGAGGGAGGTAGATCATGAAATCGACCTTGAGCCAGGCATGAGCCCACCTACAATCAGTCCCTATCAAATGGCCCCTCGGGAGTTAGCAGAACTCCGGAAATAACTAAAGGAGTTGCTTGATGCGGGTTTCATCTGGCCCTCCAAAGTTCCTTTCGGTGCCCCAGTGTTGTTCCAGAAGAAGAAAGATGGCTCACTAAAGATGTGCATTGATTATCGAGCTCTGAACAAGGTGACGGTGAAGAACAAGTATCCGATCCCGCTTATTGCCGACTTGTTCGATCAACTTGGGAATGCTAGATACTTCTCAAAGCTTGATCTACGCTCGGGGTACTACCAAGTGCGCATAGCAGAAAGGGATGAGCCCAAGACCACGTGCTTGATGAGGTATGGTGCTTATGAGTTCTTAGTCATGCCATTTGGCCTTAGCAATACACCTGCTACCTTTTGCACCCTCATGAATAAGTTATTCCATCCCTACCTTAATCAATTCGTGGTAGTCTATCTTGATGACATAGTCATCTATAGCAAGACTATGGAAGAGCACCTAGAACATTTGATGAAGGCATTCAAGGTCTTGAGGCAAAACCAACTATTCACCAAGAAGAAGAAGTGCTCCTTCACCAAAGAGGAAGTAATGTTCCAAGGGCATAAGATAAAGGATAGGAAACTCATGATGGATGAAGCCAAGGTGCAAGCCATCTAAAGTGGGAACCTCCTACTAAGGTGCCAGAGTTAAGATCCTTCCTCGGACTTGTGAACTATTATAGGCAGTTCATCAAGTCCTACTTAACAAGAGCAGTGCCACTTACTAACCTACTCAAGAAGAACAACTCTTGGGAATGGACACTTGAGTGTCAAGTTTCATTCGAAGACTTAAAGAGGGTGGTAAGCGAAGAGCCAGTTCTCAGCCTACCCGATCACTCAAAGGCATATGAACTACATACAGATGCCTCTGACTTTGCTATTGGCGGAGTACTAATGCAAGAAGGGCGTCCAATTACTTATGAAAGCCGCAAGCTCAATGACACTGAGAGACGTTATGCGGTGCAAGAGAAAGAGATGACTGCCGTCATCCATTGCCTAAGGGTGTGGCGACACTACTTGTTAGGTACTCACTTCACGATCATGACTAATAATGTAGCCACAAGCTACTTTCAAACTCAGAAAAAGTTGAGTCCCAAGCAAGCTCGGTGGCAAGACTTCTTGGTAGAATTCAATTACAAGCTTGAATACAAGCCTGGGAAGGCTAATGTGATGGCAGATGCCCTAAGCAGAAAGACAGAGCTGGCTACCTTAAGTAGGCCCGATAGCACCTTGATAGAGAAAATCAAGGAAGGACTAGAACAGATGTTCTTGCAAAGAGCCTGTTACCCCTAGTAACGGAAGGAAAGACGAGACATTTTTGGCTAAGCAACAGACTTCTCTATACCAAAGGCAATCGACTCTATGTGCCTAAGTAGGGGAACTTAAGAAAAGAGCTTATCAAAGAGTGCCACGATTCCTTGTGGGCTGGTCACCCAGGTTAGAAACGCATTCTTGCTCTTATCAAATCTATCTACTATTGGCCTTAACTGAGGGATGATGTCGAGGCCTATGTACGAACTTGTCTTATGTGCCAACAAGATAAAGTGGAACAACAATCACGGGGCAGATTGTTGGAATCTCTCCCCATTCCTAAGAGGCCAGGGGAGAGTGTTTCCACGGATTTTATCACTAGCCTGCCTAAGTCAGAGGGCTTTGGCAGCATTATAATGGTGGTTGATCGCTTCAAAAAGTATACCACCTTTATACCTGCTTCACCTGATTTTCTCACCGATGAGACCGTGCGACTCTTTATGAAGCATGTCGTGAAGCTTTAGGGAGTCCTATCAAATATCGTAAGTGATCGTGACCCTCGATTCACTGGAAGGTTTTGGACGGAATTGTTCAAGTTGATGGGTTCAGACTTAAACTTTTCTACTAGCTTTCACCCCCAAAGCAATGGCCAGATAGAAATGGTGAATACCTTGCTGGAGTTATACTTGAGGCACTTTGTGAGTGCCAATCAAAAAGATTGGGTAAAATTACTTGATGTAGCCCAATTCTCCTTTAACCTCTAGAGGAGCAAGTCTATGGGCAAGAGTTCCTTCGAGATAGTCATAGGTCAACAACCTATGACCCCACATACCTTAGCGACTAGTTACAGTGGAAAGAGTCCTGCAGTATTTATGTTTGCTAAGGCATGGCATGAACAAGCGGAGTTGGCTAGGGCCTACTTGAACAAAGCTTCTAAAAGAATGAAGAAGTGGGCCGACAAAAAGAGGAGGCAAGTAGAGTACCAAGAGGGGGACTTAGTCCTTGTCAAGTTGCTGCCCCAACAATTCAAAACCTTAAGGAAGGTATATAAAGGGTTGGTGCACAAATACGAAGGTCCATTTCCGGTACTCAAGTGCGTAGGTAAGGTCTCCTACAAGCTACAACTCCCTACTAAGTTAAAGATTTTCCCTGTCTTCCATATTAGTATGCTAAAACCCTACCATAGGGATGAGGGAGATCCTTCAAAGGGCAAATCCAAAAGGGCTCTTATTACGGTGGTAACCTCTTTTGATAAAGAGGTAGAGTGCATTTTGGCTGATCGTTTGATCCGCCGACGTAGTGTTCCTAATTATCGGGAATACTTAGTAAAATAGAAGAATTTGCCTGAGGCTGAGGCTAGCTGGGAGCATAAAGATGACTTGTGGCAATTCAAAAACCATATCGAGCGGTTCAAAGTCGATGGCGCGACGGGAACGTTGCGAACTTGAATGGGAGAGGGTGTTACGCCCCGCTCATTTGGCTCACAAAATCCAAATGTTGTTGCTCATGGCTCTAAGGTCCTCTATATATATACTGCTCACCCAAAAAGATTGAGGAAGACTCTAGAACGTATTAGACACTTCTAGAATGATCAAGAGAGGTCTTAGCTATGATAGAAGACTCTAGTTGATACTACTAGGTCCTAGAAGGCTCTAGACAAGGTCGGATAGTGCTAGATGGGTTGGACGGTTCTAGAAGCTTCTAGAATGACTTAGAAGAGCCAAGATAGTGGGTGAACCTCTTAGAAGGATCTAGACCATGTTTGTTTTAGAATTCTCTATGTAAATATCCTTGTAGATATTATAACTTTATTTGAGAATAATCTAGACCCTTTATAAGATCAAACCACTTGGCATGATCACAATCGTTGGTTGGTTTAGGCTTTGTCTATATAAAGGACCCTTTGGGTTCATTTGTATACAAGTCCCATTTGTGAGAATTGTAAGCATTTTAAGAGTAATACAATGATTTCATTCACCTAAACTCTCTCATCCTTACCACTTTGTCTCAAAAGTTTACTCTAAGTCCCTTTCTTAAGTATTGGTAGGCTGACTTAGTGCGACAGACTGTGCTAAGTGCTGCACGATTGTCTAGTTTAAGGCTAAGGTCGTGACATTATGCTCACATGCCTGATGAAAAGAGAACCAACCTCGACGATAAAAGTGAAAATTTTGTCTTCATCGGCTACGATTCAAACTCAAAAGGCTACAAGCTCTATAATCTAAGTAATGGCAAGACTATTATTAGTCGTGATGTAGAGTTTGACGAAGAAAGTACTTGGAAATGGCACACACAAGAGGGAAATTATGACTTCCTACTATTCATTGAAGAAGAAAGCGAGCAACAAGAAATGGAGCAAGTAAGAGAAGAATTGCAAGAGTCTGTTACCCCACCTACTTCACCAATGGCAAGCACTCATCAAGAAACAATACCAAGATCGTCTTCAAGCAGCAGTTCAAGTGAAAGGATACCAAGATTAAGGAGCTTACAAGAGATATATGAGGTAACTGAGAATCAAAATGACCCGACTCTCTTTTGCCTCCTTGCTGATTGTGAATAATTAAGCTTTAATGAAGGTACACAAAGTAAAGAGTGGGGAGATGCGATGGATAAAGAAATAAAAGCGATCACAAAGAATGATACATGGGAGCTTACTACACTTCCAAAAGAGTACAAAGCAATCGGCGTGAAATAGGTTTACAAGGCTAAAAAGAATACTAAAGGAAAAGTGGAGAGATATAAGGCAAGATTGGTCGCGAAGGGATACAGTCAAAGACCCAGCATAAACTATGATGAGGTATTTGCTCCTATCGCCCGTCTAGAAATGGTACGATTGATTATCTCATTGGTTGCTCAAAATAAATGAAAAATTCATCAAATGGATGTCAAGTCTACTTTCTTAAATAGAGTCCTTGAAGAAGAAGTCTATATAAAGCAACCATCTAGGTATGAGATTAAGGGACAAGAAGATAAGGTCCTAAAGTTGAAGAAGGCTCTTTATGGGTTAAAGTAAGCACCAAGAGCATGAAATAGCCGCATCGACAAGTACTTATGAGCATGCGTTGTACATCAAAGTAAAAGATGGAGATATCTTGATCGTGTCCCTCTATGTCGATGATCTGTTTTTCACGGGGAGTAATCCATCCATGTTCGGAGAGTTTAAGAAAGCAATGACAAAAGAGTTCGAGATGATTGACATCGGACTCATGTGTTACTAACTTGACATAAAAGTGAAGCAAGAAGAAGATGGAATTTTCATTTCATAAGAAGGCTATGCTAAGGAGATCATCAAGAAGTTCAAGATGAATGATTGCAAGGCTGTCAATACACCGATCGAATGTGGAGTCAAGCTATCAAAGCATGATGAAAGAGAAAAAATGGATCCAACACTCTAAAAGAGCTTAGTTAGAAGTTTGCGCTACCTGACTTACACAAGACCTGACATTCTTTATGCTGTGGTCCTGGTCAGTCGTTACATGGAATCTCCAATAATCACTCACTTGAAAGTTGCCAAAAGAATCCTTCGATATATTAAAAGCACAACTAACTTTGGCTTACGATATTCATCATCTAATAACTATAATCTTGTGGGTTATAGTGACAGTGATTGGAGTAGAAACTTAGATGATCAAAAGAGTACAAGTGGTTTTATATTCTTAATAGGAGATATTGCTTTCACATGGATGTCTAAGAAGCAACCAAATGTCACACTTTCAAGTTGTGAAGCAAAGTATGTTGCAGTTATATCATGTGTCTGTCATGCGATTTAGCTAAGAAATTTATTGAAGAAATTATGAATTCTGCAGAATGAACCCACTCAGATCTATATTGACAATAAATCAGCAATTACTTTAGCAAAGAATCCCGTCTTCCATGATAGAAACAAGCGCATCGATACTCGCTACCATTATATAAGGGAATGTGTTGCAAGAAAGGATGTACAACTGAAGTATGTGAAGACTCAAGACCAAGTGGCAGATATTTTCACCAAATCACTCAAACATGAAGATTTTCTTAAGTTAAAAAATTTACTAGGTGTCATAAATCAAGTTTAAGGAGGGTGTTAGAAATAAACTTTTTTTTGTGACCCATTGAGCCATAGTATAATTATTTGGGCTTATATTGTGAGTTGGGCTTGTTTTGGTGTGTGTCTAATAGCCCATAGTTTAACATCCAAATTTCTAGAGTATTCTTGTATTTGCTAGATTACTCTTGTATTTTGTATAATTAATTAAGTGGTAGAGATTACATGGAGCATTTAGAATCATCTTTGGAGTAGTATAAATAGAGTGCTCATCCCCCCATTTTGTATCAAGCAAAAGAGAAACAATTCAAATAATAATAGAAATTCTTCTCTTCCACCAAATTTTCTCTAGTTTCTTCCTTAGTCTTTCTAGCCTTAAAAATCTTTTATTTCCAACAGATTCCAAATATTCCAAAAGGTGACACTAACCAGCTTAAACAACTCTTTAGAGACATTCCTACACACATAGAGTAAGAGGTCAGAGATTGTGCAATTATGCTTATCTGCCACCAAACTCTAAACTCTAGCATGCTTCTGAAGGCTCTTCAGTTTTTTGCACCAAAAGAAGCAGTGCTCCAGAAATTCCACCTTAACCTGACAATGATCACATAGTGGAGTAATAGGTAGCTTCCTACGAATAAGATTAAGTTTTGACGGAAAATCTCCATAAAAAAGGCGCCATATGAAGATGGTGACCTTATGGGATAGATTCAAGTGCTAGAGATCTTTCCACCAACGGGCCTACAAATTAGAACTAGAGCTACCTTGAGAGAATTATTTGTTAAGTGCCACCTAATACCCTGATTTAACACTATACTGCCCTAATTTTTTGAAGTGCCATAGAAGGAAATTATTCCTTAGAGAAATGCCAAGAGGAATCGAAAGAAAACATTCTTTGTCCAAAGGGAAGAGCAAGCTATCGATTTTGGCTAAGTCCCAAAATCCTGGATTAAGAAGCTAGTCACTCACTAACAGATCATGATTAAGAATGTGAGATAAGGGCTTGAAGGAAGTCAGTCTAGGCAGCTATGGGTCCTTAAAAACACGAATGTTTCTACCATTACCAATACCCTAACGAAGACCAGTTTCGATAATTTCCTTTCCCCAAAGGATATTTTTCCACAGCTGGGAGGAACCATTCTTATCTGAAGCATGAAGGAAGGAGGTGCGGGGGAAGTATTTATCTCGAAGAATTCTGGACGCAAGCGAGTTTAGATTCAAGATAAGTTTCCAGGCTTGTTTCGCAACAAGAGCTTAGTTGAACAAGCTAAAATCCTTAAATCCAAGGCCACTAATTGATTTCGGTTTATAAATAGACTCCTAATTAACCCAAGCTATCTTGTTTTTGCCTTCCTTAGTACCCTACCAAAATTGTAAAAAGAGAGATCTCAAATCATCACAGAGGGCACAAGGCAACTTGAAAAGGCTCATAACATATATTGAAATAGACTAGAGGACTGCCTTGATAAGGATTTCCTTCTCTCCTTCAAAGAAAAGATTGTGCTTCTACCCTTGGATACGTTTCCAAACTTTCTCTTTTAAGTTTTCAAAATTTCTTCTCTTATTAGGCCCCACTGCAATCGGAGGCCAAGATAACGACCATAGGACTTAACTTCCGATAGGCCAAGGAAGCCAACAAAATGGCTCATGATATCTTCCCCTCGTGTTTGGAGAGAACGTAATTGCCGACTTATGGAGATTGACTTTCTAGCCTGTAGTTGTTTCGTAGGTGGATAGAATAAAAGTGATGTTCTGGCCGTCGCTTAAGTGGCTAACACGAGGATCACCATGAGTGAGCACATTGAAATCTCAGCAAATTCACCTGTTGTTCCCATGTGTTATTAAAGCTGAAAATGCCTCTACACACATCAAGAAGAGATAAGGTGAAAGAGAACATCCTTGGCGAAGGCCTCTAGAAGGGACGACACAAACAAGAGAAGCTCTATTAATAAGGAAAGAGAAAGAAGATGTAGAGATGCAGTCCATTATTAAATCAATCTAAGATTGGCCAAAACCCATATGATCCATTATAGCTTTTAAAAAACTCTGCTCGCCCCGATTATAGGCTTTACTCATGTCAAGCTTGAGAACCATAAAAATTTTCCTCCCATTGTTTTGACAACTCATGGAATGCAGTAGCTTGAAAGCTATAATGGCATTATCCGTAATCAAGCAACCAAGGACAAAAGTGCTCTGATTGTCCGAAATTATTACAAAGACTAATAAGACAATAGTTAAACATACCTAATGGATCCTTGATTTTAGGCGCAAGAATAATGTGGGTCTTATTAATCGATTTGATTGAACTTTTTTCATTAAGAACATCCAAGCAAGCATTAGAGACTAAAACCCTTACTAAGACTCAATACTTCTAAAAGATTAAAGCGTTGAAGCTATCAGGGCTTGGTGCTTTGGTAGGTCCCATCTGGAAAAGAGTACTTGTAATTTCATCCTTCGTAAAGGGTTATTCCAACATCAACCGAATATGTTCTGGGATCCGAAGGTGAATACAGCTAGTAATATCGTCTAACACATCTGATGAAGGGTGTGATGAATGGAAAATACCTTTAAAATACCTTTGTGGGCTTACGAATATCTTAGCAGGGGATCTCTTAATTAGGTTTGGAATAAATTAAGTGAATACCATTTTTTTCTCGTTAATTCAATCTACCACCATACTACTTTTTTAAATGAATTTTTAATTATCTTGAAGGATTCTTGATAGATTTTTGACGTAAGTGGTAATCTTGATAGAATCTTGACGAAATAATGATAGATTCTTGACTAATTCCCTCTTAAAAGTAGTAGAATCTAACAATAGTGGTAAATTTAGTTAAATATATGAAAACAATGGTAATTGTCTACTTCTCCTTTTGGGCTTTTCGTGTGAGCTTTGTACTTCTTCCTATCTCCCTTAGTCATCTCTTGCAAAGGGAACAGGTCCTGATTCGCTTGTTTTCCTTTCAATGTTGCGGCCACTTAGTAGTCTATTTTATTTGGCTGTACTGATTTGATTTTTTTTTTATTTTATGAAAAAAAAAAATCACGTACTTCGCTGTCACTTACATACAAGGGTAACTGAGGATGCGTTAAATTTCTGCGACTGCTATTTTTCTGATGAAAAATTTTCATTAACTGGTATAACTGATTGAAAACCAAGCTCTTATTAACACCCTTTGGAGATGCAATGTGGAAGCAACACTGATATATGTTGAAAAATAAATCACTGATATATGTTGGCTACTTACTGGTTGCACAAAATGTATATGCAGCATTCACTGAATCCTTCTCTTTAGGAATCTGAAGCAACACTCTATTAGCTTGCTACCTCATACGAAAATACGGCTTTGTTGTTCCCGGGAAGAGTAATAAAAACTAGATAAACAAATGAATATAAAGTTTCATATGAATGGGATTTACTGTTTAAATCTTGTATGCTTAATTCCTTGTAATTTCTTATTTATCTACAGGTTCTTAGATATACGGGACCAAGTGATCTGACGAATTTAATTGAAAGTGCTAAGTAATATCAGAAATCTTTGATGGACCAAGAAATATAAGGTCTATAGTGAAGCAATACATTTGCAGCCAAAAAGTTTGTACCCTTCAACTGCTATGATAGATGAAGGATAAGAAACAACATATATTTTTAGTCTCGGCAAGAAATCAAAGACCAACCTAACCGATGTACTTCCCTAAAAAAAATAAAGAGACAAATGTAGTCTCTCAGCCAAAAAAAAAAAAAAAATTAAAAAAAGGAAAAAAAGAAAACAATGTAGTCAAAAAGTCAAGTCGTCGAAAAAAAATTTAAAAGCTTTTTCCTTTTGTGAAATCCCAGACACCCTACCACTGCATGTGACCTTTTTAGCCGGACTATTCGGTATTTTAACTTTAAATGACTTTTTTTATTTGGTCCATAACTTTTTAAAAACTTTATTTAGTTGCATAACCTCTACATTAATAGAGCTTATAGATTTCCTGCAATACCCTTAGTTAATAGACGGAAAAAATAAAATAAATAAAACATTAAAATATAAAAAGAAAAACAAAAAAGAAGCCCAGCGAAGAGAAAATGCAATTGAGCACCATACGAGCAGTTAACCCAGGAAAAAAAAAAAAAAAAAGAAAAAGAAGAAATAATCTCTCTTGCGCTGTTCTTCTCTTCTCTTAGCATCTTGATATGAGTTTCCTACTATTCTTTAAGTGGGGAAATAATAACAGTAAATAATATTTGAGCTTACATTTTAGTTTTCCCCGTGGATTACGAGCTTTAGGAAGAAGATGAACAGTAGCACTCGATTGTAGAAAAATTCTATGTGTGGAGCTCTTTGACGTCAACTCCAAAATCAGTAACGACACGTCAACTCCAAAATCAATAACGACTATGATGCAAAATTGTCTTGTTGAGATATTGGAAAGTTTAAAAATTTAAAAAGAAAAAAAACTTGCTCACAACTTTCTTAACGCTGATGCTTCAGACACACCACGAAGAAATTCTGTTTTCGAATTAGTTCTTCTCGTTTGTAGTTTTTTTGAAATATATAATATTGTTTATAAGGATGTTTATATTATATATTATTATCAAAACTCTCCGGTAAATTTAATCATAAACTCAATTTTTTTTTTAGAGTAAAATTCATTGAATTCAAAATAATTACTCAATTTATTTTTATAGTAAAACATACTTAATTTCTTTAATCTCCTACTATTAGTTTTATTAGAATAAAAATATTTATGTAAATTTTATTTTATTGTAAATTTTTATTTTTTTATTTTTTTATTTGTGATTTTTAATTTTTTATTATTATATTTTTGTTTCATATTAATTTATTTTAATTTTTTTTATACGAAATTATTTTCAATTAACACTTACTAAAAATATACTTATTTTAACAAGATAAAATTAGAAACAAAAAAAATTATTAATAAGAAAGTAAAATAAAAATTGCAATTATGGTTTATATTCAAAACGAAAATTAAAAATTAAAAAAATTTATTAGTTCTACTATAAAACTATTTTGATCTAAATATTTAAGTGTATATATATATATATATATATATATATATATATATATATATTATTTAAATCGAGATTTATAGAAGTAATTATACCATTTTTCATCTTGTGCCTAAATCGGGATTTAAATCGCGAACGTCATGGGCCTAATTCTTCCATTTAGCCTCACAACTTTATTATATTTTCTCCAATAGTGGCTTCGTCATTCTACCTCAACTCTACTAAAACCTTCATCTCAGCCTCACAAAGTCATCCTGCCTCCATCATATTATTCTTCATTCTTTCTCAGTTTCGAAACTCAAAAACAATTTCCCATCAACCAATGGGTAGCTGTATCTCAATTTCACTTCAGTTTAACATTGATTCCTGCGGTGCTAATTGCTTTGGTTTCATATCTGGACGAGCAAGGTACGTGTATAAGCTGGAAGAAAATCTGGATGCGCTCAATACGGCTCTGGAAGAGTTAAAAGATGAAAAGAATGACTTGGTGAGAAGAGTCAATATTGCTGAGCAGCAGCAGTTGAAGCGCCTGGATAAGGTCCAGAGGTGGATTTCAAGGGCTGAAGCCATGGAAACCGAAGCCAGTGCACTGATACTAAGAAGGTCTCAAGAGATAGGAAGACTATGCCTTTGTGGTTACTGCTCAAAGAGCTACAAGTCCAGCTACGACTACGGGAAAACAGTGTATGAAAAGCTAGCTGAAGTGACCGATTTGCGAGGCAAAGGGCGTTTCGAAGTGGTGGCCGAAAGAGAACCAATAGCTCCAGTGATTGAAATACCAGTTGAGGCAACTGTGGGCTTGGAATCACTGTTTGGGGAGGTTTGGAGAGATCTCAGTGATGAAAATGTGAGAACTATAGGGTTATATGGAATGGGAGGGGTGGGTAAAACCACCCTTTTGAAGAAAATCAACAACGGTTTTCTCGACACTCCAAATAGTAAGTGTCATGTCATCTGGGTAGTGGTGTCTAAAGATCACAACCTTGAGAAGATACAAAATGACATTGGAGAAAAAACTGGCTATTGTGATGACACATGGAAGAGTAGAAACATTCAACAGAAAGCTGAAGACATCTATAAATTCTTGAGCAAAAAGAAATTTGTTCTGTTGTTGGATGATATATGGGAGAGGATCGATCTCGGTAAAATAGGACTTCCTTTGCCCAACAGACAAAATGGATCGAAGGTTGTATTCACGACCCGCTCGAAGGAAGTTTGTTTTGAAATGGAGGCTGACAAAAAGGTTGAAGTAATGTGCTTGTCATGGGACAAATCATGGGAACTGTTCCGAGAAAAGGTTGGGGAAGAAGCCCTCAATGTCCACCCAGATATCCCTGATTTAGCTCAAGTAGTCGCAAAAGAGTGTGACGGTTTACCACTCGCACTAATCACCATTGGTCGCGCCATGGCTTGCAAGAGAACACCTCAAGAATGGAGATATGCAATACATGTCTTGACGAACTCAGCCTCAGAATTTCCAGTCATGGGAGACGAGGTATTTCCTCTTTTAAAGTTCAGTTACGACAATTTAGCCAATGAGAAACTAAGATCTTGTTTCTTGTACTGTGCGTTATTCCCAGAAGACTGGGAAATTAAAAGAGATGACTTGATAAATTACTGGATGTGTGAGGGATTTTTGGATGAACATGCTGATATAAATGGTCTGCAAGGCCAAGGATATACTATCATTGGCTCCCTTCTATATGCGTGCCTATTAGAAGAGAGCAGTGAAGGAAGTAATCACGTAAAGATGCATGATGTCATTCGCGACATGGCCTTGTGGATAGCCCGTGGATGTGGAAAGGCAGGGAATAGAGTTTTAGTTAAAACAAGTGCTCTATCTGTAGAATGGCTCAAAATTGAAAAATTGGAGGAGGTTGAAAGGATCTCTTTGATGAGAAACCGTATTCAAAATCTTGCAGGATCTCCAACATGCCCCAACCTGCTGACCTTATTACTCCATGGTAACCATTTGTGTCAGATTAGTAAGGGGTTCTTTGAGTTCATGCCTAAATTAACAGTTTTGGATCTATCTCATAATACATTCCTAACTTATTTACCAGTGGAGATATCAAATTTAGCTTCGTTGCAATATCTCAACTTGGCAAACACATCAATAAAAGAATTGCCAAGAGAGTTGCAGAAGTTGGTCATGTTGAAATACTTGAACTTAGGGCATTTACGTCTTCTTGATGTAATTCCGCAAGAAGTAATATTAAGTTTTTCCCGGCTGCAAGTGTTTAATGTGTATATGTGTGGAATGTCTGAAAGGATAGTGAATGATAGTGTACAATGTGGGGGTAATGAGTTACTAGTACAGGAATTGCAGTGTCTGAAACACATAATTACTTTGGGTGTCTCCTTAAAATGTGTCGCAGCCCTCGAAAGATTTTTGGATTCCGAAATGCTACAGAACTCGACTCAAAGTCTATGCCTCCAATATTTAAGCAACTTGCAAAATCTTAATCTGTCCTCGCTGTGCAACATGGAGTGTTTAGAAGTACTTACTATCAACAGTTGTACAAGCTTGGAAGAGTTGAAGACTGATTGTGACTCGGAAAGAAGAGATCAATCCCAATCACATGTATTCATTCCTCTACAATGCTCAATCTTCCCAAGTAAAGAGTTGTTCCTGAGCCTTCGTTATTTTAGTATTGAACGTTGTCCTAAAGTAAAAGACTTGACAGGGCTAATGTTTGCTCCAAACCTGGTCAGTCTTTCGATTATCAGTTGTATTGCGGTGGAAGAAATAATAAGCGTCGACAAACTCGGTGATGCTCCGGAGGTCGTGAAAAGTTTAGAACCTTTTCTTAGACTTGAAAATTTGGAATTGATCACTTTACCGAACTTAATGAATATATACTCAAAACCCCTGCCCTTTCAATATCTGAAGTTAATTGAGGTAGAAAGATGCGAAAAGCTGAAGAAACTTCCCATCAATTCTAACATCACTCGAGGGCCTAATTTGACCATTAAAGGAGAAAGATCTTGGTGGAATGAGTTAGAATGGGACGATGACATCACTAAAGAAGTCTTTCTGCCCTGTTTTAAGGCTTATAAGTGGCAGAGTTGAGGTAGCATTAAGGAGCAAATACTTCAATTGCAGGTGAGATGCCTTCATTTTACATCAATCTTTATCTATTTATTTATTTCTTTTGTTTCGCTTTCTCTTCTCACCTTTTCTTTTGTCTCTCTCTCTCTCTTTCTTTTTTCTTTTCAGAGGTTTAGTTTAGCATTTGACTTGGAAGTTGTCACAAGGGATATAGAAGAAAAAAACTAAAGTCTTAAAAGTGAAGATTACGGATATCCTGTTGAATTGGACATAATGCCACTCAGTGCCCTGCTAACTTCGTCATTTCCATTTATTGAATCTTTTTTGCGGCTTGCTTTCCACGATAATTCTTACACGAGTAGGTTCTCTCAGCTATTTTTATTTTGGATTAACTTTTCTAACGTATAATGTCTTTAGTTTAGTTTCATTAGATCTTGCATTTCATCATTTTGAGTTGAAATTTTCTTAATTTATGTTCTGGTTAAATTTTCGTGTGTTTTAGCGTGCTCATGAGTCACGATTGTTCAATTGGTACTTAAGTAATGCTGACACTTCCTATAATCATCCTTCCTTTCGGATGTTTGATATAACATTTAAAATTATTTAGCTAAGAGGTGTTAATATGATGTTCAATTTTTTCATTGTTTAAACCTGGATTCTTCTTCCCGTGTAGAATTTTTTATCATGAAATATTCAATCCACACGTTTCTTGATTTTTGGATTTCTTTTATGCCCACAACCCATTTTTAGTTCTAGTTCAATAGGCATTTTTTTGAGACATTGCATGTGTTAGTCCTTGAGTTGATTATTTCTTCGGCCATTAATTTCGGTTTCACTTCTCAAGAACTTCATTGATGAGAGGTGGATCATTCCCAAAACTTGGTTAGATTACACAAACCCAATTTCTTATCTGTCATTTTTCTCTTCTTAGTTGTTTGTTTGTTTGTTTGTTTTTGTTTTTATTTTTCTTTTTAAGTTTTTTGACAAGAGGAAAGTATATGTTTTTCAAAGCAGAAAATGAAGCTTCTCGAGGTTACTTGTAACTCTTCTTGTGTGCTTGGACTTGCAGACGACCAGGCGGCAAAAACTGGGGCCTATAGGAAAGTCAAGTCTACCGGACAATAGACAAAGAAGAGCCTTCCACTTGGTTATTAGGAGTTTGGATCAGCTCGTCTCTTCCGATGTGTGTGCATGCATATTTGTTGTATTTTTGATCAGCTCTTCTCTTCCGATGTGTGTGCGTGCGTGTTTGTTGTTTTACTTTGTTATGAAAGGTAACCTTGTTTCATTTGCTTGAATTTTTGCTCTATTCTTCTATATCTCATCTTTACTTTTGATTTGTATCAATTCCAATCTCATGTTTTAAGTAGCATTATACCCCAAGTCCCACATCACCCAAAAGTGCCTAGCATCCTTGTTAGGGGGTTCATATTCAATAGCTCACATATAACTCCACACAGGTATAGACTGGGTTGACTCTGATACCAAATGCTTGGGGTATTATTCAATAGCCTACATATAACCCCACACAATTCATATAACTCCACACAGGTATAGACTGGGTTGACTCTGATACCAAATGCTTGGGGTATTATTCAATAGCCTACATATAACCCCACACAATTCATTTAGGGTATTACAATCTCTCCAGTTAAAGGTTCATATTCAATAGCCTACATATAACCCCACACAGCTATGAACTGATACCAAATGTAAAACTACTGGACTTCACTCAAAAGTGCTAGCTTAAAAGTACTTTTGAGCTCATAGACCACCACTTAAATATTCATGATCTTCCCAGAACATATCCGATGTGGGACTTAGGGTATTATAATACAAACTTCCATTACTTAATCACACGATTAGGTAATTAAGAGATTTTAGGTGGCTTGATTTGAACAATTTTCAGTCACTTTAGATATTGTAGGGTTGAACATCTTAATCTTACAAGTAGATCTTGAGGTCTAGAACTTCACGGAGCAATCCTAATACTTAGACATGTTATAGGAGTAATCAAGACAATGAATAACTACTTTCAGTTCTGCTTTATTGTTTAGATGGTGGAAATATTTCTAAACGAAGGAGCTAGTACTGTATGTAAAAAATAACTTGGATCATAAAGTTGATAAAGTATAATTTTCAAAATATCTACAGGAGGGGTCATTTGGTGCTATTTGTACACTATAGTAGGCCTACTTATACTAATTCCTTGGACAAAATTAGCATGTCATGTCCATAAATATCATATTTTACCCGCCTTTAATTTCATAATTCAACTTCGGTGCGTGTCAGGTACTGGCAAGAAGTTGGCCAGATAGAAAAGAGTGTATTTGTTTCAAAGATGCTAACGAGGTGCCTCTAAGGTATTCCTAATCTTGAGTTGCTCCTTCAAAAATAAAATAAAATAACAATAACAATAATATCATATAAGTTGCTAACGGATGAAACTCAAATTGAGTAATTAATATTCAATGACTTAGTGGGAGGTGTTTATGAATAGTGATATTTATAGTATGGAATTTGTGGAAACACATCCTTTGATAGATTTTAAGTTCTTGACCAAAAAAATTCTCCTGGCAGAGTATGTGACCATACCTAATTATGGTTTCTAACAGATTTTCCTACCAAAAAAAAAATACAAAAAACACAAAACAAAAAGGATACAAAAATACGGTGGTCAATTTTTTTTGTACCGCTTCTTTTAGAAAAGTATCATATTTTAAGAATGTTTTAGAAAAATACCATTTTTAAATTATGTTAATGTTTACTTGTATTTGAAAACTGGTTACAGATTACCAGTTATCAATTATATACCAGTTATCAATATTTTTACTATTAGTTATTAGTACTCGAAAACTAGTTACGAAACTAGTTACTATTTAAAAAATGATATTTTTAAAAAAAAAATTAAAAACGGTATTTTTCTGAAAAATGCGACACTAGATCTGAAAAAATACTGTAAATTTGTAATTCTTTCCTAAAATTGTCGTAGATGGCCTAATTTTCTCTCTAAAGTTGAAAATAGTCATTAAAAAAATCAGCAATAGCGTAATAATATCCATAATATAATAGAATGGTGGAGCACAATTCCAATTTTTTAACAGAGTAGATTTTGGAATTAGTAATTAAGGAAACAATTGTTGTAGATGTATGAGCCTAAATATCCCCAGACTAGTCTGTAAACTCAATTCTATTCCTACAAGTGTGAAAGATGGAATTGGAATAGTCGTTAGGCCTTACAACCAAGACTACGATAGCCTAGCTTAATAACTGGGCATAGGCGTGTGACATTGGGTCCAACTTGTATTTCAACATAAACATAGGATTGCAATTTTAGTAGTTTATGAAAAATTCTAAATTAATGTTTTAAATAATTAGGAAGGTTAAAATCCATGATATTAGTATGTGTTATTTGTAATTGACCATTTCAAATTAGTAACAAATAATAAAGATACATTTATCGTTAAATTTCCTGAATAATTTAAGGAAATTAAGATAATCATGGAAAGATATTTAATTAGAATTGATTTCTAATTGAAATAAAAAACACATTTAAGGGTGTTACATGTTCTTTTGCAGAAAAAAATCTCTCAAAGTCTGAAAGAAAATGTGTAAAGCGACCTCACTAAAAGGGATTACTCAGGTACATCGAACCTGGACAGTTTATTATTATTATAGTTTAAAAAAAGGGAGTTTTATGGTATATGTCAATTGGTGATTGTATCATTTAGACTGTTACTAATTCGTTCAATCTCTAAGTATAGACCCATGAAGTAGGTAGTTACTGAATTATGTAAAATTTGTGGTGTTATTTTTACATTTCGCAATTATATTAATTAAATTCGGTAATATCTTAAAAGTAGATCTCGCAGGATCATAGACTAGAAGACTTTTGAGCAGGATATTTTCAATCCATATCGAACTGGACATCAAGATGTATTTACTAATCCTTTATGTTATACGAGTACGGTCCTATTTACTTCCACTGGGACTGGGTTTATATGAACATGATATTAGGTTGTTCTAGAAATATTTAAATATAACCTATATTACCTAGGTTTGGGTGAGCTATAAGACAAATTCAATCCATTAATTGTACATGGATTGGTCAAAGTACAAATCTTAATTCAATAGTGGATGCTCAAAAGCGAAGGCACCTAGTGTTTAAGAAAATAGGGAAATCGCCAGATCTAGTAAAAATTTTTGTTTGCAATTTCTTTATCTTTAAATCTTTAATTATTCGCAAATTATTTTGTGTATTGCTTACTTGCTATATTTGTCTATTTACCTCAGAAGTTTCAAAATTGTGCTTTGATGGTTTATTAATTGAGAAGTTTTCAAAAAAGTTTTGACATGTAACCCAAAGTATAGATGTTCTACTTATGACTCCTCTTGCTATTAACTCTCTCGTTTCTAATTTTTAACTAATATGTGTTTCAGATGTTGCTGATTTCTGTCTTCTTTTAGAAATGAAACATCATCAACTTGTTTAAGTTGAATATGCAATGCAATGCATACATTGGGAGGAAGGAACAATTTCACAGCTTTGATGTGACGTTAAAGTTTTTTGATGGAATAAAGGTGGAGTCACAACATTGAGAAGAATAAGACTTTCAGGAACAATAAAGATATGTGAAGAAAAAGATTAAAAAAAAAACGCGAAATGTAATTTTTTTTAAACTATGGTACAACTTATAAATCAGTGTCAAGTATATACAATAGTTATTCTTTTTATAATAAATTTTACTAAATGGTTGTGTTCAAGAAAGGTTTAAAAAGTCGTCTAATAAAAGTCCTCATTTTACCAAATAAATAAATAAATAATAAATACTTAGGAAAGAGAAAGAAAGAAAGAAAGGTTTGTTAATTTGTTATAGATTAAACACCCTAATCTTTAGCTAAGAAGAGAAAATTATAAGAAAATCATACCTTATACCCCTGGAACAGTCTTTAGCTAGGAGGAGAAAATTATAAGAAAATCTCATATCTTATACCTCTCAAAGAGTTAATATAACATATCTTATACCTCTCAAAGAGTTAATGTAATACCTTGTTGCTAGTTTGGAGAAGAAAATTATAAGAAAATCTCATATCTTATACCTCTCAAAGAGTAATACCTCGTTGTTAGTTTGAAGGTACTCTGGGCTCAGAGATCATTATTTAAATACCCATAATTTTTCTATAAGAGCCTAACATTTTTAGGCTCATAGAATCATTTAAATACACATGTTCTTTTTAAAATATACTCGATTATGGGATTTAGAGCGTTACAATCTCCTCCTATTAATAGCCTAATATACTGGGGCTTAACATTCTTGTTCGGTTCATATTCAATAGCCAACATATAATTCTTATGGACAAGGTCTACATTTACCAAAATTCTGTCTCATAACAGTCTTCTAAGGCTCACACAAGTATGGATTAGTTCAGCTTTAATACTAAATGTAACGTTACTTTTTCTCACCCAAAAATACTAGTTTGAAAGTATTTTTGAACTAATAGACTATCATTTAAATACTCATGATATTCTAGAGTATACTGGACGTGGGACTTAGAATGTTACAGTCAAACTGTTGTTTCTTCTATAATATCACTTGGTCAAATTTGGTCCCAAAATATTCTTTTTGTACTATAAAATATTAGGGACACCAAATACATATACAAAGTTAAATACTCAATATCCCTATTAAAAATTTGCTTCTAGGAGCTCTGCCTCTGCACATATTGGATTAATGAACAAGATAATTATGCTGCACATATCCAATAAAATGTCAACATTATGTATTTTAGTGGTAGTGATAAGTTTCTTCTAAAATGAACAAGTTTGAAGTTGCATTATGAAATGAGTCATTAATGGTCAAAGTATTAACGGATAAACGTAAACAACACTTAGTTTTGCTTGATTTATCTGGCCATATTGCGCACAATTTCATTTTAATCTTTTTTAGAGAAAAAAGAAAAAGAAAAAAAGAAGCTTCAATTTAGTAGTAGTTTTCTATACAGATTTGATTACATGAAATTAATTAATACTGTTGAATGTTAGATTAAAGTCCGGTAATATCTGCTTGAATCTGATGCTTTTGGTTGTGTTTTGATATATGTGCTTTAAAATAGTAAGATGGTCTGATTACATAATCATATATACAAATTAATGAGTACCATTTGAAGCATATTATTATGGCGAAAAATCCATCAGTAGAGAATTCAACCGGAAAAGTAACAGCTAAGGGTGAAAAAGAAAAAAAATGAAAAAGAAAAAATTTTTGCTGAAAGAAAATACAAACGCGGATTCTTTTCTCTTCAAGTGCATATAAAAGAAAATACAAAGGCATAATGGCACTGAAAAAAAAAAAAAAAAAAAACTGGAACGTCACAATTAATGCTTTTTTAGCTTGCTTAAAAAATGAAAGACAAAAAGTAGAAATTCTTTTTTATTAGCGATTAACTTGATATAGTTTTTTATTTACTTGCACTCGGTTCTGAAAACAGAGTAGTTTTGAAGAACCAGACAACTAAAGAAATCAATTGCATTAATAGTAACTGAAGGCGAAGCTAGAGTAGTGCTCAATTGATTTTGAACGATATGCTACGAGAGGTATAGAATAGATATAAACATTTATATATATATAGATTTTATATGATACATGTCTTCTATTCTTTCTCTGTAAAAAATACTGGAAGAAAGTACATACACGAATATATCTATATAATTCATAGGCGTAACTAATCAGAAACAATCAATGTAATCATTGGGGACCTCCTTTATAAGAAGTCACATGGCATGGATTCCTCTCTTTAAATCTTTCTCATAATGAAAGAAAGCAAAGAATAAAAACACAGTGCTTTGTCCTTGTTAAACCGACCATAGCATATAACCTTCTTCTTTACAGATTCACAGCTTTATTACATATCTTCTTCAATATTGGCTTCACAAAGAATAATAGAATCAAGTCATCCAAAATTGGCTTCTTTATTCTGAAACTTTATTCTCCTATTATGTGCATCAATCAAACCATCTTCTCAGCTTCACAACGATATTATCTTCTTCCATATTGGATTCTTTATTCTCCATTGTACTGTCACCTTCTTTCTCAGTTTCAAAACACAAGACAATTTTCAAAATAGCAATGGGTAGCTGTATCTCAATTTCTGTTGACTCTAGTTTGGTCAATTCCGCAGTTTCTTATTGCTGTAAATTCACTACTAGACTAGCTAAGTACGTGAATAAGCTTGAAGAAAACATTGAAGCTCTCGGGACAGCTTTAGAAGAGTTGACAGATA
>JXTB01001083.1:19054-30548 GCA_002914805.1 Parasponia andersonii
GTAAGAATATTTGTGAGTATAAAACTCAGTAAGTAACGAGTGCAAATGCAACGTGCATATTCTAGAAAATAGATAATGGTATGATTGGGATCCCTGTGTATTTTTTATTGCCTGACAAGACTGTGAATCGCATACTAAGCCACTCAGATAACTAATAACTAATCATAAGCCGTCGTATGGAGGTCTCGAGCCTCAAATACATTTCAAACCATGTACTGTAGAGGTCATCCCCATATCACTATCGGAGTGTTCCTGAAAGAACTAAATATTGTCCCTGAAGGAACCTAATAATGTCCCTAAAGGAACCAGATAATGTTCCCGAAGGAACCAGATAATTGGGCACTAGCCCGCCACACCCTATTCACTAATACTCGTCAGGCAATATAAATACACCACATGTTCATGCCGCATGTATGTCAGAATAACAGATTTAGATATTTAAGCTTTAGGCATAATAGAATAACAAATACAACTTTTCATATAATTCAAGGATTCCATAAGTTCACAGCACATATAATTTCTTACATTGCAGATGTAACGTTACTTACCTTGTGTCTGACAGAAAAGATAGTGAAAAGGGTCAGTATCCTCTATGGTAAGGTGTGTGGAAGACCTGATATCAATTTCATTACTAGAATGATTACTATAATGTAAAATGCTTAAAGAAAGCAACAACAAGCATAACTCACAACTTTTACAAAATCAGAAAATCTAATCACAAAATGAACCAAAATGGCACATACTTTCATAAAATCCAGTCCATTTGCTTCTAAATAGTACCATTTGGTTTTAAAAATATTTGGACAGCACCTCTCCTATTTTTAGGACATTCCCACATGATTAGAATCATGGTTTAAGATCTGTAACAACAATCCACAAGCCAATTCCCACATATACACCTCAAAGAGGATCAATTAGAACAACCTAGGTGTACTTGACTTCCTTTCGGTTTAAACAAAGTTTAAAACCACTTTTACACTTTTATATCATTATAACCAGCCAGTAAATAGGTGTAATCTACATAAAAGGATCAATGTCTTACACATTCCAAGTAATGGAATCAAATTACAAGTGTAGACAACTTATTCCAACAATGAAAACACTTGAATCCACAAATAGTAAACTTTGGGGCTTTAAGTCTAACTTTAATCCTCCACTTAAATTCTATGCTTCCAACAATATATAAGGTTTTCTAGGACCTTTATTCATCAAATAAAAGCATTGATTTACGGGCTAACGCAATAGAAATAAATTACCAATTCCAAATTCCATAATAACCTCACCTTGATTGGTTTGAACCTTTGTTGAAGCTCTTGCCTTCTTCTTCCACAAAACTGATTTCTATGGCTTAGAAATTAATCTTAGGACTCAAGAGGACCTAGAGGAATCATTATTTAAGTTGTATCAAGTGGAGAATTGAAATAATAAAACAAAACCTAGGAAGGAGAATTAGTATAATTACCTTGACTAGTTTAGACTTATCTTGCTTTCTTGAGCTCCAAATTGCGTTCTACCACTTGGAAACTCTTAGAAATGGTTAATGGGAGCTGAGAGAAGTCTAAACATGAGTGGCAGAGTTTCCAGCCGTGGCTAGAGAGAAAGGAGAAGAAAATGACCAGATTTGGTGCAAAAGTGAAACTTAATAACTGAGAAATGGCATAACTTAAGTTCTAAGGAGTATTTTCTGAATTTTGCACCTTACTTTCCATGTGTCCAGCTCTAAAACATCCTTAGCATACTCACTACATTGCTGGTCCATCCTATATACCAAAGTGTAGACCAAAATGGTGAAACCTTGCTTAAGAGGTGAAAACTAGTCATACTTTGACCTATATTCCCATATGGCCAATCTTATTGTAATCTAGTGAAACCTAGCCCCATAACCAATCATTTAACATAAAAATAAGTCAATTAGACTCCAATTAATAATGCCAACAAAGTATCTATGCCTAATTATTAGAGTGCACAAAGAAGACATTACGCGATTAAGTTTAATCTAAACAAGTTTAGTTTAATTAAACGCAGTTCAGTACAGTAACTGCCACCTCGTGCTTACTTGAAACCAACATGTTGGAAAATGCTAGAAATGGTTTCTAAAAATTAAATAAAAGCTATTTGACCTGTTAAACGCACAGTGAATTTAGCTCCGAAAAGCGTAAAAATGCATTTTACCGAAAAACTACTATTTGACCAAGTTATCAACAGATATGATTTTAATGCATGTTCGTATCATATTACTATTCATAAATGTATTCTTGGTTCCTTTCACACACCAAGTTCTCTCTCTCTGAGGGTACTAAGCCTATACACTGTATGGGAGCACTTCCACAAATATTAGTACAATAATGTAGATCATTTAACAATCAGAATGAGTAATTTACCATGAAATTGATACTAGTTACTTGATATGTCTATTATGCAATATGAATATGTTTATTATTGGCTTATTATGTAAGTGAGAATCTTGGGCATCACAATCCTTTCCCCCTTATTAAATTTTGTCCTCGAAATTTGCTTACCTAAATAATTCTGGATGTTGACTTCTCATTTCATCTTCTCGTTCCCATGTAGCCTCCTCAACAGAATGGTTTCGCCATAGAACTTTTACTAAAGGAATCTTTTTGTTTCTCAATTCTTTCTCCTTTCTGTCTAGAATCTGAAGAGGACGTTCCTTATAGTTTAATTTTGGATCCAGGTCAAGTGGCTCTTGGTTAAGAACATGGGATGGATCTGATACATACTTTCTTAGCATAGAAACATGGAAGACGTTGTGTACACCTGATAATTTTGGGGGTAGGGCAAGCCTATAAGCGACAATCCCAACTTTCTCAAGGATCTCATAAGGACCTATAAATCTTGGGCTCAACTTTCCTTTCTTTCCAAATCTCATTACACCTTTCATAGGGGCTACTTTGAGAAATACTTTATCACCAACAAAAAAGGGTAAGGGTCTGCGTTTTGGATCTGTATAAAACTTCTGTTTACTTTGAGCTGCTATCATATATTTTTCTGATTTTTTCTACTGCCTCAGTTGTATCTCTAACAATATCAGGACCCAAATAATGTCGCTCTCCAACCTCATCCCAGTGAACTGGATATCTACATTTTCTGCTATACAACATCTCATAAGGTGCAACACCAATCGTTGCTTGAAAGCTATTATTATAGGAGAACTCTATCAGTGGTAGGTAATGGTTCCATGACTCGTGGAAATCCATAACACAAGCTCTGAGCATATCTTCTAATATCTAAATAGTCCTCTCAGCCTGACCATCTATCTGAAGATGGAATGCAGTACTAAATTTCAATTTAGTTCCTAAGGCTTGCTGTACACTCTCCCAAAGTTTTGAAGTAAATCTGGCATCTCTATCTGAGATTATAGAAACTAGAATTCCATGAAGTCTAACAATCTTCTTAATGTATAATGCAGCAAGTTTGTCCATGGAGTAGGTCATAGATATTGGAATAGAATGAGCTACCTTAGTATGTCTATCAACTATAACCCAAACTACATCCTGACGAGAAACTATCTTTGGTAACCCAACTACAAAATCCATAGTGATCTCCTCCCATTTCCACTCAGGTAACTGAAGTGGTTGCAACTCTCCTACTGGTCTTTTGTGCTTAGGCTTAATCTTTTGACATGTTAAACAACGTTCCACAAACTAGAAAATATCTTTTTTCATTCCTGCCCACCAATAAAGAATCTTCAAATTATTATATATTTTAGTAGTACCTGGATGGACTGAATATGGAGTATTGTGTGCTTCTACTAGAATTTCTTCCTTGATATTTCTATTATCTGGTATGCATAGTCTACCTTGAAATCTAATAACTCATTCAGCAGAAATTATGAAATCTGTCTTTTTCCCCGATTCTACTAATTCTTTGTATCCAATTAACTCAGGATCTTCCTTCTGGCCTTGATTAATTCTGTCTAATAAGGTAGATTGTAAAGTCATAACAGATAATTTCCTAGTAATTAGCTCGATACCAGATCTGCATAAATTCTCTCAAAAAGGTTTCTCCAATTCATGTAAAGCTGCCAAACTACCGAATGATTTTCTGCTGAGTGTATCTGCCACAACATTAGCTTTTTCTGGATGATAACTGATGTCGCAATCATAGTCTTTTATCAATTTTAGCCAACGTCTTTGTCTTATGTTCAGTTCTTTCTGAGTAAAAAAATACTTCAAACTTTTGTGATCAGTAAAAATTTCACAATGTACACCATACAGATAATGTCGCCAAATCTTCAATACAAATACCACTACTGCCAGTTCTAAATCATGAGTAGGATAGTTACGTTCATAATCCTTTAGTTGTCTTGAAGCATAAGCAATAACTTTTCCACTTTGCATGAGAATATATCCCAGACCTTATTTCGAAGCATCACTATATATAACGAATCCCTCAGTGCCTAAAGGTATGGTCAGGACTGGTGCAGAAATTAATCTCTGCTTCAATTCTTGAAAACTCCTTTGACACTCCTCTGTCCATATGAACTTATTGCTCTTCCTGGTCAACTATGTAAGTGGCATAGCTATCTTAGAAAATCCCTCAACAAACCTTCTGTAATAACTAACCAAACCCAGAAAACTTCTGACCTCAGTAACATTGGTAGGTTTAGACCAATTATTAACTGCTTCAACCTTGGTACGGTTAACAGAAATCCCGTCCTGAGAAACAATGTGACCAAGGAACGACACTTTTTTTTAACTAGAACTCGAATTTCTTGAATTTAGCATATAACTCCTTCTTTTTCAATATCTGAAGGGTAGTTCTCAAATGTTCTATATGCTCTTCTCTAGATCGTGAGTATACTAAAATGTCGTCGATGAACACAATAACAAACTTATCAAGGAATTCCTTAAATATTCTGTTCATTAGATCCATAAATGTTGCTGGAGCATTGGTTAGACCAAATGGCATAACTAGAAAATTATAATGACCATATCGAGTTCTAAAAGCAGTCTTCAGAATATCTTCCTCCCTGACTCTCAACTGATGGTAACCAGATCTCAAATCAATCTTTGAAAACATAGAAACACCCTGTAGTTGATCAAACAAATCATCGATGCGAGGTAGGGGAAACTTATTTTTAATAGTCACTTTGTTAATCTCTCTATAGTCAATACACAATCGCATAGTGCCATCTTTCTTTTCCATAAATAGAACCGGTGCACCCCACGGTAAAAAGCTAGGATGTACAAATCCTTTGTCTAGCAATTCTTGTAACTGAGTCTTTAACTCCTCTAATTCTACTGGGGCCATCCTATAGGGTGTCTTAGAAATAGGTGCAGTACCTGGTACAAAATCAATAGCAAAATCAATTTCTCTTACAGGTGGCAAACCAGGTAAATCTTCCTAAAACACTTCCAGAAAATCTTGCACAAGTGGCACATCTTCTGGCCTTATCTTCTGCTCTATAGATGCATTAATAATACTGGCCAAATACCCTGTACCACCTTTCCCTAACAATTTCTGAGCTTTCATGGCTGAGATAAAAGGAAATTTGGTTTTATACTGAGTACCCATTAGTGTGAACTGATCAGCATTAGGAGCATGAAATGTCACCATTTTGTTTTTACAGTCAATCTTAGCAAAATACTTTGACAGCCAATCCATACCCAAAATGATTTCATAGTCATCCATTTCAAGCACAATTAAGTCTACAAATAACTCTTTATCACCTACCATAATAGGACAGGCTCTCAAAATTTTATTTGAATACATGACCTCTCCACAGGGAAGTATAGTGCCAAATGGAGTACTAATTTGATCTGTAGGATGACCCAATCTCCTCACAAATGTTAATGATGCATATGAATGCGTGGATCCTGAATCTATTAATGCATAAGCTATAATGCTAGAAATTAATATGTAACCTGTGATAATAGATGGGTCTGCCTCGGTCTCAAGTCCCATATCTGTCTTAGTCATGGCATATAGCCTACCACTAGGTTTCTTCTGATCACTTGCCGCTTCAGGGCAATCTTTAATGAAATGACCACTTTTACCAGATCTGAAGCATAACCTTGCAGCTCTACGACACTCTCCAATATGATTCTTGCCATAGAGTTTGTACTGCTGTAAACCAGCAGTAGTGGTCCCTTTGTCAATCCTGGGATGCTTACCTTGATCAGGTCGAGCCTGTTGAGTTGGAACTCCCTTCCTCTTCATATCCTGAGGATGTTGAAACTAAGTCTATCCTCTTTCTACTTGAAAACCATGTCTAAAACCTTTTTGCATCTCTCTAGCCTGTCTTTCTCTCCTGATCTTTTCTTCATCCAGAACATCTTTCTCTGCTTGCTCGGCATCTAGTGCCCTGTCTGCAATCAAAGCGAATGGTACACCTCGTATTCCATCAGATTTCAAATCCCTCACAATAGTCTTCCTCAGGCCCTGCATAAACTGATCTACCTTTAACTCATTAGTGGCAACCATGTGAGGTGCATATCGCGATAACTCATCAAACTTACGGATGTATTCTGCGACAGACATTTCATCCTTCTTCAGATTAGCAAACTCAACTCTCTTGCTAGCTCTCATGGCATCAGTAAAGTATTTTCCATAAAATAACTCTCTAAACCTCTCCCAGGTCATAGTAGTGATATCATGAATAATACTCATAGTGTCTCACCAATATTCAGCATGGTGTCTCAACATAAAACTAGCACAAGGAACCTTATCTACATCAGGAACCTTGGCGTAAGCTAGCATATGCTCAATGATCCTAATCCACTGCTCTACTTGTATCGGATCAACCCCACCATCAAAGGTTGGAGGCTGGAGCATCCTAAATCTTTCCCCAGCACTTTCACTAGCATCTTACCTATGTTGAGGTGATGGAGGGTTAGGTTGATTTTCTCGTCTCATACATTGCTCCAAAATATTTTGTATCAAAGAAGCCAACTGTTCAACCTGATTACCACCCTGTGAAGAAGATGCACCCCTCTTAAAATTATCTTGATCCCGAGTAGTCACCATATTGATATCCTTACACCCAGATTCCATAGTTCCAATTATAGCCAATAATAATCATCACCAGAATATGAATGCAATAAAAAAAATTTGAACAGATATCAAAATGCATATCAAACACTTACAGAGAAGTGAGGCTTCCTTTCCTTCCTAACATGTGTATATAAGCGGTCTTCAGGATCATTTTAAAACATAAGCTCTGATACTAATTGCGACATCCCCCCCATTCCCACAGACGTACGTAAGGATATTTTTATAAATATTTAGTGAGATCGGGAGACACTGCTCGACTTAGAACTGATAAAACAAGGGAAAATTAAAACTTTTGACTTTCTAGAGAGAAAGGAAAACTCCACTCATTTTTACATATAGTATAATTTATACATACATACATATTCCAAAAATGGACCTCTCATAAAAATATATATAATGTACACACACTCAAAACAGATGCAAAATTCTCAGTCAGGAAACCACAGTGTCAAAATTCTCATATACATAAGTCGCGGTCAGAACGTCGACGCTCCTCCTCTTAACTCATATATGAGCAGTATCATCTGCAATGTAAGAATATTTATGAGTATAAAACTCAGTAAGTAACGACTGCAAATGCAACGTGCATATTCTAGAAACAGATAATGGTATGATTAGGATCCCTGTGTATTTTGTATTGCTTGACAAGACCGTGAATCCCATACTGAGCCACTCAGATAACTAATAACTAATTATAAGCCGTCGTATGGAGGTCTCGAGTCTCAAATATATTTCAAACCCCTCTATGTACTGCAGAGGTCCTCCCCATACCACTATCAGAGTGTTCTCGAAAAAACTAAATATTATCCTCGAAGGAACCTAATAATATCTCTGAAAGAACCAGATAATGTTCCCGAAGGAACCAGATAATTGGGCGCTGGCCCGCCACACCCTATTTACTAATACCTGTCAGGCAATATAAATACACCACATGTTCATGCCTCATGTATGTCAGAATAACAGAGTTAGATATTTAAGATTTAGGCATAACAGAATAACAAATACAACTTTTCATATAATTCAAGGATTCCATAAGTTCACAGAACAAATAATTTCTCACATTGCAGATGTAACGTTACCTACCTTGTGTCTGACAGAAAAGATAGTGAAAAGGGTCAGTATCCTCTGTGGTATAGTGTGTGGAAGACCTGATATCAATTTCATTACTAGAATGGTTACTATAATGTAAAATGCTTAAAGAAAGCAACCACAAGCATAAATCACAACTTTCACAAAATTAGGAAATCTAATCACAAAATGAACCGAAATGGCACATACTTTCATAAAAACTAGTCCATTTGCTTCTAAATAGTACCATTTGGATTTAAAAATATTTGGACAGCACCTCCCCAATTTTTAGGACATTCCCACATGATTAAAATCATGGTTTAAGATCTACAACAACAATCCACAAGCCAATTCCCATATATACACCTCAAAGAGGATCATTTAGAACAACCTAGGTGCACTTGACTTCCTTTCGGTTTAAACAAAGTTTAAAACCACTTTTACACTTTTATATCATTATAACCAGCCAGTAAATAGGTGTAATCTACATAAAAGGATCAATGTCTTACACATTCCAAGTAATGAAATCAAATTACAAGTGTAGATAACTTATTCCAATAATGAAAACACTTGAATCCACAAATAGCAAACTTTGGGGCTCTAAGTCTAACTTTAATCCTCTACTTAAATTCTATGCTTCCAACCATATATAAGGTTTTCTAGGACCTTTATTCATCAAATAAAAGCTTTGATTTAAGGGCTAATACAATAGAAATAAATTACCAATTCCAAATTCCGTAAAAACCTCACCATGACTAGTTTGAACCTTTGTTGAAGCTCTTGCCTTCTTCTTCCACAAAACCGATTTCTATGGCTTAGAAATTGATCTTAGGACTCAAGAGGACATAGAGGAATCATTATTTAAGTGGTATCAAGTGGAGAATTGAAATAATAAAACAAAACCTAGGAAGGAGAATTAGTAGAATTACCTTGACTAGTTTGGACCTATCTTGCTTTCTTGAGCTCCAAATTGAGTTCTACAACTTGGAAACTCTTAGAAATGGTTAATGGGATCTGAGAGAAGTCTAACAATGAGTGATAGAGTTTCAGGTCGTGGCTAGAGAGAAAGGAGAAGAAAATGACCAGATTTGGTCCAAAAGTGATACTTAATAACTTAGAAATAGCATAACTTAAGTTCTAAGGGGTATTTTGGGAATTTTGCACCTTACTTTCCATGTGTCCAGCTCTAAAACATCCTTAGCATACTCACCACATTGCTGGTCCATCCTATATACCCAAGTGTAGACTAAAATGGTGAAACCTATCTTAAGAGGTGAAAACTAGTCATACTTTGACCTATATTCCCATATGGCCAATCTTATTGTAATCTAGTTAAACCTAGCCCCATAACCAATCATTTAACATAAAAATAAGTCAATTAGACTCCAATTAATAATACAAACAATGTATCAGTGCCTAATTATTAGAGTGCACAAAGATGACATTACGCGATTAAGCTTAATCTAAGCAAGCTTAGTGTAATTAAACACAGTTCAGTATAATAACTGCCACCTCGTGCTTACCTGAAACCAACATTTTGGAAAATTCTAGAAATGGTTTCTACACATTAAATAAAAGCTATTTGACGTGCTAAATGCACAATGAATTTGGCTTCGAAAAGCATAAAAATGTATTTTACCAAAAAACTTCTATTTGACCAAGTTATCAATAGATATGATTTTAATACATGTTCGTATAGTATTTCTATTCATAAATGTATTCTTGGTTCCTTTCATACACCAAGCTCTCTCTCTCTGAGGGTACTAAGCCTTTACACTGCATGGGAGCACTTCAACAAATATTAGTACAATAATACAAATCATTTAACAATCAGAATGAGTAACTTACCATGAAATTGATACTAGTTGTTTGATATATCTATTATGCAATATGAATATATTTATTATTAGCTTATTACGTATGTGAGAATCTTAGACATCACAACTGCTCATGTTAATGTGAATTTAGCTCATAATTCTCACTTCAAGAATTTCTCCCAGGTTCATAATATGGTCAATTTGGTTCTCAATTCTTTCACTCAAGTCCTGGTCAATATGGTCAACATGGTTCTTTTCGAGGTAACTACAGAAGAAGTTTTCTTGGTCATTATTTTTATGGTAGAAGTGGTAGATCTGGTAATAGTAGCTGAGTTTCTAGTGGGGCTAGACAACAATGGAATTCTAACAACCCTCAGTGCCAACTTTGTGGCAAATTTGGCCATATTGCTATGAAATGTTGTCATTAGCTTTATCCTACCTTTCAAGGCTTTACTTAGTCTTCACAGAGTTTTTCTAATCTTGCTACTGGTAATTCTATGACTGCTCATCTTGCTACAATGATGGCCACACCAAATACAGTTCAAGATAAAAATTCGTATCCGGATTTAGCAACTACTAATCACTGTACTCCTAATATTAATAATCTTCATCAAAAAGAGGACTATTTTGGTACAAAGCAAGTTCACATGGGTGATGGAGCTGGTCTTGATACTCAACATATTGGTCAATCTTGTTTTCCTTCTCCCTCTCACTCTAAATTACTCTTTCTTACTCAATTGCTTCATGTTCGAACTATTGCCAAAAATCTTCTAATGTGTCAAAATTTGCTTTTGATAGTCATGTATTTTTTGAGTTTTGCTTTGATGTTTGTTTTGTTAAGGATCAGATTTCCAAGACTGTCCGAATGCAAGGGAAGCTTAAAAATGGACTCTATGTCTTTCTTAGTTCAGACCTCCAGCTTGTGTCTCCTTTGTCAAGGTCTTCTGCTTCATGTTCCTCTTCGTCTACAGCTCTTCCTTATGTAACCAATGTATCTTCTTATATTGTCCCTTTGATTACGATTCCTAGTTCTAAGTTTTATCTATGGCATAGCAAACTAGGACATCCATCTGCTAAAGTAGTTCAATCTATATACTATAATATCCATCTACCAAAAGCATCTCTGATTTCTATTACGCTTGTTGCATGGGCAAAATTCATAAATTCCCTTTTTGACATTCTGATATAGTGTATACTAAGCCATTAGAACTTATTCCTTTCAATTTATGGGGACTATCTCTTATTGTCTCAGCTAATGGATATAGGAATTATGCGCATTTCATCGATGCTTATTCTAGATTTACTTGGGTCTATCTACTAAAGTCCAAGTCAGACACACTTCCTACATTTATCAATTTCAAAAACAGGTTGAAAAATAATTTAATTATTCTATTAAGTCCATACAAATTGATTGGAGAGGAGCGTTTCATGCTTTTACTGCACATTTAGTAGATCTTGTATTCCTTCATCGAGTTTTAGCTCCTAGAACTCATGAGCAACAGAGTTACTAAGCGTAAGTATAGGCACATTATTGAATCCACTTTAACTTTACTTGCTCATAGTTCTATGCCACTTAAATATTGGGATGAAGC
>JXTB01001084.1:9564-20563 GCA_002914805.1 Parasponia andersonii
ACTGTTCATTACTCCTTTTGTTTTTCTTATTACCGTTATTGTTGGTCATGATCGCGTCTTTAGTAGCATCTTTCCTTCCTTCTTTCTTTGTCTTTAAAAGATTCTCGTGCGAAGATTCTACCCTCAGATGCCGACCAACTCTTTAGTAGAAGTCTTCAAGAGTTCTACATTCTCACTTAAGTAATTCCTCCCAGAGTTTAGTTTCTGGTCACACCCCAGCCATCATGAGAGTTAAAACTCCCCCTTCAGGTGGGTTATTGACCTTTGCTAACTCTGAGCTGAATCGGTTGAGATAAGATCGTAGAGTTTCCTCTGGACCTTGTTGAATTGCAGACAAGCTAACAAGTGGAACAGTGAAATTCTTTACAGCTTGGAACTGTCTTAAGAACGCCGTCTGAAGTGGTTTCTAGGATGAGATTGAGCTAGACTTAAGTCCTCGAAACCACTTCTTTGCTACTCCTGAGAGAGTTACAATAAAACATCTGCAACGTACATGATCATTGACATGATGGAGTTCCATCAGGTCGCTGAAGTGGTCCATATGGTCCTGTGGATTAGTTTTCCCATCAAAAGTGTTTATGGTGGGAATTCTGAATCCAATAGGTAGGGTAGCAGCTTGAACTTCCTCGCTGAATGGCGATTGACGATACCCATCAGCGAGTTCATCGTCCCAACCAGCAAGTGCGTCTAATGCTATTCTTAAATTGTGAACATCGACATTCGGAGGGAGAGCATTATCTCTTGCTGGCGGCAAGGGCAGCCTTTGATCGTTATCTTGATGTATGGCAGGTTGGTCAGGTAGAGTTTTCTGCAATCTGTGAGAGGAATCCAGCGAAATAGTGCTACGAGATCGGCTTTGGTCATTATGATGCGATACGGATCGTTCATGACTACGTCGCCGCTCCAAGTGTTGTCTTAGGTCTGTAGGATTTTGTCTCGATTCTCTGCTGATTCTTTCGAAGACGCTTCTTGATTGATATTTTTGTTCGCTGTTTAAGCGATCTTGATTATCAGTTGATTTGCGAGATGGTTGTCCACGATCACAGTTAGTACTTGAATTCTCTGTACCAGATTCTAGAGGCAAGATCGTGACTTTGCCTTTTCCCTTGGAGATGCAATCTTCATGACGCTCTTGCTGGGTTCTTGGCTGGTCGTGTTTCCTGTCTCTAGGATTTGTATTCCTTTCTCAGGTAGTTTAGCAAGACGTTCTCTGGAATGTTCGTGCTATGGTGGGGGCACCATTTGTCCTTCAGTAAGTCGTCGTAGGGAGTCATTGATCTGGTTAGTGATTTGCTGAAGGTTCACCAGTGTCTCCTCTATGCGATCCTGTCTCTGAGCAAGGTTTTCTGATGCGGTCATGGTAGGCTGATCCTGAGCAGGGTCTACCTGTGTAGCAGCAGTACTTTGGGTTGGTTTTGGCTAGTCCCGGTGACTCTGGTAATGTTTCTGGAGTTTGCCATTATTAGAAAAGTGAAATTTGACAAACTATTTTGCCGGAATAGCCCTCTTTCTAGCGCCAATTATTGATGGAGGTTTTGTCAACAATAAATTTGGAAAAATTGCGAGATATAGCTTGTGTGAAAAGGGTTATCAATCAAAGCAAATAAAGAGGCAAGAATTTTATAGTGGTTCAGCCCCAAAAAAAATGAGCCTACATCCACTGTTTTTCACTATTTTCTAGTGAATTACAAGAACTCAAAATTACAATGTGTTGTCCGGAAAGAAGAAGAAAAAATTAAAAAGGTTCTCTCCAAAATTCCTCAGCCTCCCAAGATCAAAAAAAGTCCAAGATCCCCTTACTGAAACATTGAACTCCCTTTATATAGATGAGGATAGCTCAATATTCCTAATGGTGAGAATGGATAACTGTACAATTGGGAAATTCAATTTGAGTAACAATATAACTGGGTAATCACTTAAATAAGGTAACTAGTCAATCTTTAAAGAGAAACTTTTGTTTCCTTCTCTTTGTAGATTACCCGTTTGACAAAGCATAGACTAGTCTACTTTTCGTTCTGGTCGCACCTAACTTATTCGGAGGAGGTCGCACGTAACTCTTTCGGAAGAGGTCGTACTAACTTATGCGGTTGAGGTCGCATGCAACTCTTTCAGAAGAGGTCGCACTTAATCTTAATCTTATTCATGCGACCTGACATAGGATTTTAGACCGCACAACACATGCAGATATGGAAAAACACATGATCATATCATGAATACATCGGAAAAATTAGCAGATTTAGGCTTTAAAATTTTTACATGAAAACAATTTTCATAACCATATAACATACATGCATCATATACAAGATCATGTACAATATAAATCAAATCTAGATACAAAACCCTAGAGATGAGATTAGGGTTTATCTCTTGTAGCGTGTTCCTCCTTGATCTCCTTCTTAATGGTGATCAAACCTCCAACCTTAGATCTTCTTGTTTATGCTCTTGCTCTTGGTTGACAAAGCGAGTGGGCACCAAGTCGAAACCTTTGTTGGAGAACTATCAAGAATACCTTCTTGATCCTATGGAATACTAAGAAGTGAGATGAGACTATGAGATTGTAGGAAATATTTTTCTCACTCCCTTAGCCTAGGTTGGCTAAAATCTCTCTCTCCCTATGCCTTATGCATGTGACTCCTTAGAGTTACTGTGTAGTTATATATCTTATATATATGGGACCAAAAACTGCTAACCCAAGTCTAATTAGGATTGGGCTTGCTCTCTAATTTGAGCTTTGGGTGTATTTTTATAAATATGTCCAACTCATGAAACTTATTTAAAAAAATACCAACTTCTATGTAGAATCATTATTTTACACAGTTTCATTAAACTTATTTCACAAATACCACCAACTAATTATTAAGCTTAATTGAGCTAGACAAGGAACCTAATGGATCCAAATAATCTAAGCTCCAATAATATGATAAATACATAATAATTCTTATTATGGTATTTATATAAATATTATTAGTAAAGGGGACACTCCACTAAAGGCCCAATACTGCACTCTTAGATTAAATGTCGTGTCTTTTATAGAGATTTAATCAACTAACCTTGATTAATCGATCTATCTAGTATATTCTATACCACATATTTAATCCCTATACAATGCCGTAGTTGGATAGGTGAAATTACCGTAATACCCCTCCAACACCTATTTACCTTTAAGTTACCATCTTTCTATCAAGGAATAATGTTGTCGATAATTTTGTTCTCAATAGCTATTTAGAAAAAATTATCAACCAATTCACAAAGTGAATACTAAGATCTTAGATTTAATTGTTCCACGAATCTTGAAAGAACCTAGAGTGGCATTAATGTATAGTGTCCTTAATTATTTGGTGTTCCCATCAATTCATAAGTCATAACCTCCAATATGCCAGAGTTCACCTCTAACTTCATAGAGGTATGTCTTTTAACAAATCAAAAGGCTATAACCCATGAAAGCAAGTCCAGTCAAACATCAAGGATTAAGATTTATATGCTAAGAGCTAGTTTGTGATAATATAAGAATTGAGTTACGGCATTCCAATTCTTTATATTACCTGTTCCAGTTTAATACACATAACTTGTTTATGTTGTATTAGTGTTTCTATCAGAAGTCAGATACTTCAATGATTTGAGACACATCATTCCCGTTGAGATAGACAAACACTACGACCTATACTAAATAAAGTATTCCATCTTTATTTACAGATTGTAAACTACTTCACTTAAACTTAGATCAAGAAACAAGTCTCTCCATAATTAATACTTAATCATGTTTGTTTCTTTATACACATATAAAGTCATGGAATCTTTTTCAGATGAATAAACTATTCAACTAAGGTAATTTAATCTAGCAAATATCATAATTTCATATAAGAGATAGTTGTTTATACTCAAAAGAGTAAAATTGAAAATCTGCTTTTTAGGGCAAATTTCATATAAGAGATAGTTGTCGAACTCATGGAAAGCATCTGGGACTTCGTTGTATCTCTTGAGAAAATAGACTTGATCGAAGTCCGTATATTCATCAACAAAGGTGATAAACAATATATGCTTGTTGTAGGAAAACTACCTCCATAGGTTCACAGATATGCACATGTACGCACTCTAAACATGCCTCAGCTTTCTCATAACGAGTAGCAAGAGGACGCTTGTACTTTACTGGCTTCTTGCAATCCTCACAGTCTATGTCGTTGTTGATGTCTACTTCGGGCAAGTAACCCAGCTCCATAAGTCTGTGAATTTCTAAGCATGGCATGTGTTCGAGTAGCTTGTGCCAATCGATAATGTTGCGCTTCTTCCTAATGTCATTCACCATCTCTTGAAGTGTAGTAATGCTCGTGATTGAAGAAGATGTATTTTGTGGCTTTGGGGTTAGGATATAAAATCCATTCTGCATTTCTCCCATACAGTACAATAGATTATTATAGAAAATTTTCACCTTCTTGTCAAACTCGAAGCGATAGCTTTCTTTAAACATTTTCTATACCGAAAGAGCATTTAAACTAAACTCCGGTACATAATAGCAATCGTTCAAGATCATGGAGCTATCATTGATCTTGAGGTAGGCATCGCCTATGCCCTTTATTCGAACTCTTCGATTTTCTATCACTTCCACATCATGACCAACATCATTTAATTGATTTGGTTCAATAAACCATTTCTTGTTGTTGCAGATATTGACACTAGATCCTGAGTCCACTAGCCAGAGATCTCTTCTATCCTTAGCAGAGAGTGATTTTCTTGGCCTCCCAAACAACCTAACTACTGGAGAAGCTCCTGACCTCTTTTCGGTAGAGGTATCCTCATGTTGATTATCGTTCAAACTCTTTGAACACTAAGATGTCTCCATAAATGTCCTCGTTTTACTCCTTGTATTGTATTCCTTTGTCTCTTTCTTCTTTCTGGAAACTTTGTCCATCCTATGAAACAATATTTCCTCAACTTGCAAAATAATAAGATTCCTAATTAGACAAAAGTCATAAAATAAATTCAATTCATAATCGAATTTGATGAATTCAATTCACAATTAAATTCTGTAGGTTTAATTCTCAATTAAACACATGGGAAAAATATAATCGAATACAAACATCTTTGTTTCGATTTAATTTTGCAGTAAGATAATAAACGCCTCAACAAAAGTGTTCATTATCTTAAGTAAGATAATAAATACCTCAACAAGGGTATTAATTATCAAGAATGAACTTTGACAAAATCACCAACTCTTGTGATTTATCAATCAAAGTAACTGATTTAAAATCAGTAGACAATTCGTGCAAAATATTGGAGTACATTTAGAGTAAAATAAGAAAACATAAATATTATAACATATAATCAAACAAGAAGATTATGTGTTATGCTCTTATTAGTCATTTGGAAACTAAGAATAAACTATGGACAAGTATGCAAATTATGATCCTCCTAGTACTCGACTAAGTTTGCTAGTTTATCTGAAGATAAAAGAATTTAGAATACTTAACATTAAATCTATCAAGATAAAATGCTTGTGTAAGAATCCCTAATACTGTCACAAATATTCAAGGTATTTTAACCTACCATAGATCACAAGTTACCTATAGATAATCATGTAAATCTACAAGTTAAATATGAACAATTCACTTTAGATAAAAAGACAAATATCTCATATTCCAGTTTACTAATTACCCTGTTTATCGGTCTATAGAATTACTAATATAGCTCATACGGGAGGTTAATAGCATCCTATGTTGAGTGTGTAACTGTTGGAGCAAGTTTCTCACCAGCTGTCCACGTGTCTCGAACTGCTGATGCTGTATTCTCCAACTGTCCACGTGTCCTTGCTGTCCCAAAATACTCTGAACTCCAAACAGGGTCGGAGAGGCAGGGATGACTACCTACAAAGACTCTCCGATGCTTAAGTCAGTGGTTTATCTTTAATACTGGGTAGCAAGGAAATATTTCAGTATGAGTATATCTTTTTTTTGTAAGCTTACATGCCCCTCTCGGGAACGCATGGCTCTTATATAAATAGTCCCGAGATTGTGAACCATGCCGGGTCTCAATTTCAGGACTGAGTACCTTTCTCCTCAAAATCTTTTTCAGAAGTCACCGGCCGAGATTTTCGTGATCTCCTCTGTATCGTCGTAGCCAAATTTCTGCCGCCTCCTACGGCTTGAATCTGTCAGGGGTGAGATTTGGGTAAATCGCCATTCTATCAGGACAGTTTACCCCTTGCGCACGCCTACCCAGGATCGCCTTAAATGCTCTATCTGGGTCTGGAATCATGAGTTACTTTCCATTGTATTCAGATGGAGGACTCTTGGGGCTTCCGACCCCCTCAACTGTCGAGGTAAGGGCCATTGTACTCAGGTGGAAGACCCTTGGGGGTTCCGACCCCCAGCTGTCGAAGTTAGGGTCGGACTGGGCTAGACTGTCCAGGGTCTGTGATGGGCTCGGCCCTAACTTCGGACAGCCTAATGGCCGATTGTGAGATCATGTGCGACCCGCGTGGCCTTCCACGTGGCGTATAGCTTGGGAACGGGTCCCACAACTGCCCCCATTTCCTTACTTGACGGATTTGCATCCATCAAGCGGGGAAATCGTCTCTCCGTTCCTCCAATCTAGGGGATGCACGTGGTTCCCCTCTTACCGATGCAGAGGCACGCCATCCCATATCACGAAATCTGTTTGAATTTTGAAGTTCCGAATGTTCGGTCTCCCTTATTCTCCTCTTTTCCAGAAAGAACCCTTCAGCTTCTCCTCCATAAAAGCTGCAATTGCGTTCATTTGCCACTTTACTAAAATTTTCAATCATTCTAGCCTCATAAAATCCTAGGGTTTCCATTTCCTTCCCCTCTAAAGACTTTCACTCTTCCAGTCGCGTTTCGGAACAATGGCTTCAGGTCAAAACCAAGAATTGCACCCCGTTGTGGATTCAGAGCTAGATTCACTGAGGAGGTAGCTCTGCCTCCCCGGAGGAGTGACGCTGCAATGGGTTAAGGGCCCTGTGGACTGGTACCTTCGTCCTTGCACCCCCGAGGGTTCCATCATCCTAGGCAGGAAACATCTGGACTGGCTGCGATTCCCTCTTCCTCCCCTAATCCACCAATTCTTTGCTTTGATGGGAATCCATCCGATGCAGCTGAATGCAAACGGGATCATGATTCTAATGGGGCTTTCTGCCCTGTCAGTTATCTATAACATGCATATTGACCTGGAGGTGGTCTTTTATACTTATAAGCTTATCTTCATCCCAAAGAAGGGCTCCTACCCCACCTTCTACCTCCAACCGCTGCCAGGGCGTCATGTCTTTTGGGGGTTGCCGCGGTCGGACAAATAATGGGACTCTCACGCCAGGCTATATGCCGTTGGAGGGGTGTGGTGCTCCCTTTGGGTGAACGGAGAGCATTTCCAAGTCCCCTCAATCTTCCTGCAGAGTAAGTGTAAGGTCGTGATCTTTGGGTCTGTGCCTTCTCCCGATATTATTGTTCATGTTATTTTGTCTTGTGCAGCCTCAGCAGAAGAAAACAGGTTTGAGCCACATCTGTCGGTAGGGCGGCTCAAAAGCCTGGAGGGGATCATAATTTTCGGCTCTCCGGGGGAATGCAGGCACATTCAGGCCGTCCTCAACCCCCTAACGATGAACGTGATGCCCAGGATGATTTCATACCTCCCATTCCCCTTGGATACCTGGGTCATCACTAAACATCTGCGGAGCCGACTCGACGCCTCTACCCTGAATCAATTTCACCGGGACGAAAATGATCGAATCACCATGGCGAGTCGGCAGGTTACAGCTTCAAGCTAGTTGGCGGGTGGCACCGTCCAACCACGGGCTCGAGGAGGCCGTGAGGCTTGTGGCCGAGGAGTGCGTCAGGCTCCGCAAGGAAGAAAACGCCGCCCCCAAGAGGGCTAGGGGTAAGTTCATTTTCATATCTTTGAGTCCTTGTGGGTCAGACTGTGATCGCGAGCTAATCTCGTTATTTGTTCTTCATAGGTTCTGAGACGGGCCCGTCGGCTGGCCCTTCACCCATCTAGGGGGAGCCGCGGCACCTAAAGCTCATGCCAAGGCAGCCGCTGGCCGGCGCCTCGTGGTGCTTTCAGGAGGAGAAAAGCCAGCGGTCTCCCACTCCGATGCAGGTGGATCTCCATCCGGGGGACCGTCTCCCACCCGGATCATGCGTGGGGAAGAGACAGTGCCGAGTCCGGCTGAGGGGTCTACTACAGTGATCTCGTCCACCCCTGACTCCGGTTCGAAATCGAGTGTTGTTAGCCTTGGGGGAGAGATCGCCGAGCTCAGTGGGGGAGCTCCGAGATTGAAATCTAGACTGTCCTCCCCTCCCCCGGCCCCTACAAAGCTGCAACGCGAGGTCGGCTCGTCCAACGAGGAAGAGGGCCGGGTGGAGAAGAGGGGCAGGGTTGCCCCCGCATCTGACAATGACGACGCTGACCCTTCTAAGGAGAAAATAGTCAGCATGCAGCAACCTGCCCATAGGAGGTGCACCGCATCCCACCGTGGCCGATGGCGCTCCTGATAGTGCCAGACTTCCCCCAGTCCCTATCGCCATTGCCTTGGAGGCGTGCCCGGCGGGCAGAGAGGGTGCCCTTATGGCCAGCGAGGCAGGGCTATGTTCCCCGAGTGTGGGCGATACCCAAAGGGAGGGTCCATCCATGGAGCCGGAGTTGGAGGCGCTTCGTCGGAGAATGTCGAGCTTGTCACCACCCGCACCTTCGCGCAGGTTTGTTACACTCGGTCACTTCTATGTTTTTCAATATCTTTGCTAAATGCTGACTCCCTCTTTATTGTTTAAATTGCAGCTGTCTGCCATTCAGTCCTTCTACTCTGCTCGCGTCAGGGATCTGACCAAGGAGCTGAGTTCCCATTCTGCACTGGCTGAGCGCAGCGAGGCCGCCCTCGCCGAATTGAGGTCTGACTTCGATATATATCAGAGCCTCGAGGAGGCGAGGGTCAGTAGCACGGTGGCTCACGCTCTGAGTGTCGAGAGGACCAGACGCGAGGAGCTGGCTGCGAAACTGGCTCAGGTGGAGGCTGACAAATTTTCCCAATCCGAAGTCGCCAGAATGGCCCAGGGCGAGCTGAGGATCAAGGAGCAAGAGCTACAGAGTGCAGGGGCAGAGATGGGATTGGCCTTCATTGCTCTTGACAGGATATTGAGGACGCCAAGGAAGCGAGAAAAGCCAAGGCGGCAGCCAAGCTAGAGGCCCATACTCTGCAACGCAGACTTGACCGGTCCCATGAGGTAAACTGATATCTCTTTTTGGACCACAAAAAACTGATGGGTGCTTAGGTGGAGATGTCTCATAAACACTGCGAGGACCTCGCTGGTATTAACTCTTTATTAGTCAACTTATCGCAGCGGTAAGCGGAGCTCAGGTTGGCGGCGCTGAAGGATAGGCTGGCGGACGCGGAGAAATTAAAGACAAAGTACCAGAGGCAGGTGGACGTCCTTTCTGCGGAAAGCTACAGGTCTGGCTGGGAGAATAGAGAGTTTGAAAACCACGCTGAGGTGGTGACGCCAGACCAATTTGACGATCAGAAAGGCATCGAGAGGGACCATTACTCTGTCAGGCACTATATGCAGCAGCTCAGGGACGAGATCAGTATCACGTACCCAGCCGACGTGCTGGAGATGCTTGCCACGGGAAAAGACGGGCCCTCTACATCTGCTCCTGGTGCCATAGAGCTTGTCCCTGCTTCTGGTCCGCCAGACTGAACTCCGGAAGCCCTTGATATTTAGCCTAGCCTTGAGGTCTCAACAGGTGAAGGGTCTGGCACGGTCATTGTATCTAGTGACGAATCTGACCCTGCCACGCCACCCTCCACCGGGGCTGGTCCAAGCACTGGGATTGGCCGTGCTCCCATGGACGGAGGTAACTAAGGTCTCTAACTTTGTGCATTTGTAATTCTGACCTTCATTGTAATCCTTCAAACAAATAATAAGAATCGTGCAATTCTTCTTAGTCTGTTTTTTGTTTTTCTTTGTTGATCGCGTCCAACCGTCTATATAAATAATTGTATGGACTCGATTTTGGACTATTAGTGAGTCTTCCTTGGGTCATGACTGCCAAGATTAGTTCCGGAGATAGGGGTGCAAGTTTTGAATCATCCGTTTTCATGGAGGCATAACCCTTGTTATAACTTGTTTTGGTAGAGTTCACCCCGTGCGTGTGGCTGGATTTTTCTGACCCCAAGTGGGACCGTGCTCGAAACCAGCTCCAAGGATTGATCGACCATTGTTTGGACCCGTCGTTGCAAAGGAGAAGGCCTGGGCTTGGCTCTTACTGGGAACAGACATGGCATTATCACTCTGACGTCTCTTTAAGAGTCTGCACTAGACCTGTATCTCGCAAGTAGGGTTCATGAGTGCTCACCACCATTAACCGCGTGCTTTGTACTTTTAGGACATAATAAACAGGCTTTAATTTTGATTTCTGTCTTCACATTTGGTTTGGTTCTGGACTACTTCAACGGGTAGACTCCAAATTCGTTCACACCCTGATCATGCAAAATTACATCATCCCCCGGCTAGAGTCTGTTTCCCTTTAGCTCTTCGTGTAGCCAAAACATTCCTTAGGGAGGGTCCACTTCCAACGGGTGGATCTCGACCCTGCTTTCCTTTAGCTCTTCACGTAGCTAGAAGTGTTCTTTGGGGGGTCCGCTGGCAAGCTTTTGGGTTGCACACCCCGTTTCTTTTCATACGTTTTCTTGGGTCATCGACAAGTGTTTTATTGCACGATTCGATTCCCAGAGTACGATCGTTTTCGAGGTTTTCTGGCAAGTTTTTGGTGCGCAGCAGTTTACTCTTCGCATATTTTCTCGGGTCGTCGACGAGCGATGTGAGTACGATAGTGCGAGCATTTTCGAGGTCTGCTGGCAAGTTTTTATTGCGCAGCAGTTTCCTCTTCGCACGTTTTCTTGGGTCGTCGACGAGCGACGTGAGTCCCAGAGTGCGAGCATTTTCGAGGTCTGCTGGCAAGTTTTTATTGCACAGCAGTTTCCTCTTCGTACATTTTC
>JXTB01001085.1:5090-30288 GCA_002914805.1 Parasponia andersonii
GAAATTAATTAATTTCCACTAGGCTCTTCCACTTATAAACATAGTATAATATTTAATAACAATATATGAATACATAATATGTAGATAATATCATCTTTATATTTAGTATCCATTTAATCAATATAATTAATGCATCTTTCAAATAGTTAATGTATTAAACCATACTATTTTTACACTTTTTAAAATTTATTTTCTTTTCTAACATTATTAAACTTCAATTGGATACCTATATGTTTATGTAAACTCTTCCAAAATTTAAAGATAGACCTAGGATCGCGATCAGATACAATCGATACAGGAATCCCATGCAACCTCACAATTTTATTTATGTAAAGCTTGCCATATTTCTCCATGAAGTAAGTATTAAAAGTCAGAAAAAAATGTGCTGATTTTATAAGTCTATCCATAATTACCCATATGGAGTTTACACCCTTCTTTGTTCTCAGAAGTCCAAGGACAAAATCCATGCCAATATGCTCCCATTTCCACTCAGGCACCATTAGTGGTTGCAATAAACCTAAAAATTATTGATGCTCTATTTTCAATTGTTGATAGACGAGATAACGCTCAACATACTGTGCAATATCTCTAGACATATTAACTGACCAAAAATACTTTCTTAAATCATGACACATTTTCATATTTCCTGGATGTATAGAATAAAGGATTTCATATGTCTCTCTTATGATCTATTTCTTAAATTTAAGAATATCAGAAACACATAAATGATTACCAAATCTCAAAGTATTATCGAAAGTGACCATGAAGTCTATATATTGGCCATTTTCTACACTTTTACAAAGCTTTATTAAATTTGGATCATCGCCTTGTGAAGCCTTATTCTGATCAAGAACTATTGATTTCATAGACAATGTAGCCAAGTAAGCAAAATTCCCTCGATTTATAACTTCTAACCTCAAGTGTTGTATATCTAATATTAATGGTAGGATTTCACGTATAGAAGCAACAGAGCTAGAAGATTTTCTACTCAATATATCAGCAATCACATTCACCTTTTTTGGATGATAGTTGATCGTACAATCATAACCTTTCACCAACTCAAGCCAACGTTGCTACCTTATATTAAGTTCTTTCTAGGTGAAGAAATACTTTAAACTTTTGTAGTCAGTGTAAATATTACACTTAATACCATACAAATAGTGTCACCAAATCTTTAAAGTGAAGACCACTGTAGCAAGCTCAAGATCATATGTTGGACAATTCTTCCCGTACTCCTTTAGTTGTCATAAGGCATAGGCTATTACTTTTCCATGTTTCATAAGAACGCATCCTAAACCCATTTTAGAGGCATCACTATAGATGGCAAATCCTTTTACTCCTTCAGGAATGGTTAAAATTGGAGCAAAGATTAATCGTTGATTTAGTTCTCTAAAACTTTGTTCACAATCACTTGACCATAAAAATATCACATTTCTCCGGGTCAATAGGGTCAGCAGAGTCACAGTCTTTGAAAATCCCTCCACAAACTTTCTATAATGCCCTGCCAAATTGAGGAAACTTCTAACTTCTTTCACATTAGTCGATGTTAGCCATTGTTGAACTGCTTCTACCTTACTAGGGTCAATAGACACACCATCTTTAGAGATAACGTGTCCAAGGAAAGAAATTTGTGTCATCCACAATTTGTACTTCTTGAATTTTGTATAAAGCTTATTTTCTCAAAGAATTTGTGAGACAATGCACAAATGACGTTCATATTTTTTTTTTTGGATTTAGAGTACATCAAAATATCATCAATGAAGATGATAACAAACTGATCAAGGTAATTCTTGAATACTTTATTCATTAGATCCATTAGTTTGGCCAAAGGGTATGACAAAAAATTCATAATGCTCGTATCTCATTCTAAAGGCTGTCTTTGGTACATCATTTTTCTTAACTTTTAGTTGATGATAACCAGAACGTAAATCAATTTTAGAAAAATATCCTACTCGGTGTAGCTGATCAAATAAGTCTTCAATCCGAGGTAATGGGTACTTATTCTTTATGGTTACTTTATTCCATTCTCTATAATCAATACATAGCCTTATTGAACCATCCTTTTTCTGAACAAAGAGTACTGGAGCTCCCCATTATGAATAAGTAAGCCTAATGAACTTCTTGGAGTTGCTCTTTAAGTTCTTTCAATTCAGCTGGAGCCATATGGTAAGGTGTCTTGGAAATAGGCATGGTACCAAGAACTACGTCTATTACGAACTCGATCTCATGATCTTGAGGTAGTCTATAAATTCTTGAATAACTGATACTTGGTATATTGCAATCTCTTCCTTTGGTACTTCAATTACTAAAGCTAGGAAACTAATACAACCTTTTTTTAGCATGTGTTGAGCCTTTATTGCAGTAATAATTGGTATATGATGCACACTCTTAACTCTAAGGAATAAAATACTTTGTCTAGTCAGAGGCTGGAACCTCACTTCCTTTTTTACTACAATCAATCGTTGCATGGTTAGCACTTAACCAATCCATACCAAGAATCATATCAAAATCAATAATGTCAAGAAGAACGAGATCAACTAAAACTTCTCATCCATTAATTAGGATTTTACATCCTTTAAGTTTATCACTAGAGTTTAGAATGGTTCGTGATGGTATTAAAATACTAAACCATCTATCTAAACATTCTGACATAACTTCTTATCCAAAAGATATGTTAAAAAATGAATGGGTAGCACCAAAATCAATCAAACAGAGGTAGGAATACCAAAACAATCATTGTACCTATTATAACATCTAAAGAACTGTTAGCCTCTTCATATGTCATAGTATAAATACGTCCTTGCATTTTCTTCTGCCTATTGTTGTCACCAGTGGTTGGGTTCTCTTTGTAATCTTTGATGAAATGTCCTGGCTTGCCACATTTAAAATATAAATTAGAACCTATGCAACATTAGCTTGAATGAGTCTTTCCGCACTTCTCCCAATTTGTCGCTACTTGCTTGTTATTGTTGCCAACTTTGCTACCTCCATTGTTGTTTGATTTTCATTTTTGATTGTTTTTATTCGACAGTTTTTCTTTTGATATCCACTTACTTTGTGATTCTCTGGCTGATTAGGCTTTTCATCATTTTCAGCTAAAATCTAAGCTCGATCCAGAACTTCAGCATAGGTAGTTAATATCAGAACTTTGATCGAATACCCTAAGCAGGAATTCAATCCCATCTCAAACTTCCTCGCTTTATGCTCCTTAGTTTCCACTAAGTGTGGTATAAGTCGAGATAGTTGCTCAAACAGATGTTCATACTATGAAACAATCATGGATCCTTGCACCAAATTGATGAACTCTACCTCTTTAGCTTGCCTCACAAAATATGGGAAATACTTCTCAAAGAATATTTCCCTGAAACGGGTCCAGGTAATAGGGTTGGCGTGAATATTGTAGATACGGTCAATTCTCTCCCACCAGTGTACTATTGTATTTTTCGTCATGAAGATATCACACTCAATGCATTGTATATTAGTGCATCTCAACAAATAAAAAATGTGTTCTAGTTCCTTGATCCAGCCTTCTGCGATCAGAGAAATAGTACCTCTTTCAAAACTCGAAGGTTTCATCCTCCTGAACTACTTATAAACTGGGAGTGAGACTCCACCAATTGGAGAAGCTTAAGCAATTTAAACTTATGGTTGTTGTTGGCACTACATAACTTGATTAACATAACTTGTTATGAGTTGCACTAAGTTTTCCATACGTATTTGTACATTCGAAGTTTGATTCCCAGCTTGGCCTTAGGATTGATCACCAACTCTCTCAACATAGGTAATTCGTTGCGGTGGCATCTAAACATAAAACACTACCCTAAGTCTTTTGTATTAATTTTCTAAAGTATACTAACACTTATATGCACCTAAAGAAATAAATAAGTAATTACATTTAATCTTTTTCTCTTACCAGTTGGTTGAAGTAGGTTCCATATGGCATAAATTGAATTTTTATTTTTTTATATGAAAAAAATTCTACATAAATGTCTAAACACTTGCTTTGATACCAATTGTAACATTACGTAAATCTATATTAAAAATAAATGTCAATTTATAGTTTTATCTTATAAGGTTAAAGCGGAAAAAAAATTGACCGATCTGCCGCATTAAGCTTAAAAAAAATTGACTGATCTTTCTTTTTAACCTTATCAGATAAAATTATAAATTGACATTTCTTTTCAATCTAGATTTACATAATGTTATACCTCATCAGATGGTAGCCCCAAGAAATCTTCCAGAAAAATATCTGGAAACTTGCTAACCACTGATGTCTAGGGATGTTGATCGATAGTCTCCATCTCTCTATTAATCGCTAACCACCTATACATGCTTTCAAAATTGAACTAGGTTTCAAAGGTTTCAAATGAACTTCATGAATAACAGAATATTCATCCTCTAGAAAAAGAGTAACTCTCCTGTTGAAATAATTAACGGTGGCTCGATATTTGGANTTAGGCTTTTCATCATTTTCAGCTAAAATCTAAGCTCGATCCAGAACTTCAGCATAGGTAGTTAATATCAGAACTTTGATCGAATACCCTAAGCAGGAATTCAATCCCATCTCAAACTTCCTCGCTTTATGCTCCTTAGTTTCCACTAAGTGTGGTATAAGTCGAGATAGTTGCTCAAACAGATGTTCATACTATGAAACAATCATGGATCCTTGCACCAAATTGATGAACTCTACCTCTTTAGCTTGCCTCACAAAATATGGGAAATACTTCTCAAAGAATATTTCCCTGAAACGGGTCCAGGTAATAGGGTTGGCGTGAATATTGTAGATACGGTCAATTCTCTCCCACCAGTGTACTATTGTATTTTTCGTCATGAAGATATCACACTCAATGCATTGTATATTAGTGCATCTCAACAAATAAAAAATGTGTTCTAGTTCCTTGATCCAGCCTTCTGCGATCAGAGAAATAGTACCTCTTTCAAAACTCGAAGGTTTCATCCTCCTGAACTACTTATAAACTGGGAGTGAGACTCCACCAATTGGAGAAGCTTAAGCAATTTAAACTTATGGTTGTTGTTGGCACTACATAACTTGATTAACATAACTTGTTATGAGTTGCACTAAGTTTTCCATACGTATTTGTACATTCGAAGTTTGATTCCCAGCTTGGCCTTAGGATTGATCACCAACTCTCTCAACATAGGTAATTCGTTGCGGTGGCATCTAAACATAAAACACTACCCTAAGTCTTTTGTATTAATTTTCTAAAGTATACTAACACTTATATGCACCTAAAGAAATAAATAAGTAATTACATTTAATCTTTTTCTCTTACCAGTTGGTTGAAGTAGGTTCCATATGGCATAAATTGAATTTTTATTTTTTTATATGAAAAAAATTCTACATAAATGTCTAAACACTTGCTTTGATACCAATTGTAACATTACGTAAATCTATATTAAAAATAAATGTCAATTTATAGTTTTATCTTATAAGGTTAAAGCGGAAAAAAAATTGACCGATCTGCCGCATTAAGCTTAAAAAAAATTGACTGATCTTTCTTTTTAACCTTATCAGATAAAATTATAAATTGACATTTCTTTTCAATCTAGATTTACATAATGTTATACCTCATCAGATGGTAGCCCCAAGAAATCTTCCAGAAAAATATCTGGAAACTTGCTAACCACTGATGTCTAGGGATGTTGATCGATAGTCTCCATCTCTCTATTAATCGCTAACCACCTATACATGCTTTCAAAATTGAACTAGGTTTCAAAGGTTTCAAATGAACTTCATGAATAACAGAATATTCATCCTCTAGAAAAAGAGTAACTCTCCTGTTGAAATAATTAACGGTGGCTCGATATTTGGATAACCAATTCATACTGAGAATCGCGACAAATTCTTATAGAGGCAACATAATCAAATCAACTAATAATATTCTACCATTAATCACAACTAGACAATCACGATACATAATAGAAATATCAACTATTTCTTCAGGTCTCTTGAGTCCTAAAATCTAATTCTAAGCCTTAGGAATCAAATTGGTAGAGGTAGAAGGTAAGAAGTCAAGCAAAGACTCAAACCAGTCAAAGTAAGGTTTAGATGGGATTTTGAATTTATAGTGAATTTCTTTTGTTTTAACTCTTAAACTAAAGTTATATATTGTTAGAAACATAAACTTTAAGTGGAGAATTAAAGTTAGACCTAAAGTCCAAAGTTTACTATTTATGGAGTTAAGTGTTTCCATGTGTAGTAGATTAAGTTTTCTATATTTGTAACCCAATTTCTTAAACACTAGTGTAAGTTTTATTGATCCTATTATTTATTACACTCATTTGGTAGCTAGTTGTGATGACATACAAGTGTAAAAATGGTTTCAAATTTTGTTTAAACGAAAAAAGAGTTCAAGTATATTTATATTATTCTAAGTAATTCTCTTCCAGCTGTATACGTGGGAATTGGCTTATAAAATGTTATTGCAAGTTCAAAACCATAATTATAATCGTGTGGGAATATTCTAAAAATAAGGGAGGTACTGTTCAAATATTTTTAAAATGAAATGGCACTATTTAGAGACAATTGGACTAGTTTTCACAAAATTATTTGCCAGTTTGGACTATTTTGTGCGAATGAACTAACATTTATATTTTAATAATTTTTGAATAGTTTTTTAATGCTAGTTATTAGCTATTAAGTATCTTAGAACATTAATACTATTGAGTCATTTTAAGATCAAGTTTCCTAAATTGGTGAAAGTTCTGATTTCGATCTTGTTCAAGTATCTTAATACATTCTTTTGGCAAAATGTGCATCCAGAATAACAGTAATTTATGACGGGTGAATAGCATACCAATCTCTAGAGGATATTGATCCTTTTAACTTTCAATTTCTATTCAGGATATGAGGTAAGTAAAGATTTATAACTCTGTCACAAGAATTACATGAGAAATGTCATTATGTGAAACTTACTTATTCTTGAAAGTTAAACAGAATGCGCATGGCACATCTTACATGAAAATTGAGAATTTAATTGCAGAGTATTTAAAAGTGAGCATCATTGTACCAATTTTATAAAATAAGTTTTAATGGCAATTGTTAGTCCATCAGAGCTGGGTAAAAAACTTTTAATACGAAATGCCATGTAGTTGATTAGCGCGGTGTGGGATGCTCCTTTGATGAGAGAATGAGATTTTAAAATCCTCACACGATGGTCGCACCTTATTTTACTCTTGGTCAGAGATTCCACCTAATGTTATCACAACCTATCGACTTACAGGACTAGCAATGTACTAAGAGGCCTAGCTATAAGTCTTTTGAAACAAACTGAATGGGCTCAAACGTTTAAGAAAGAAAAGTGTATAATGAGAATTTGATGAGATTTTAAAATATACATGAGCATGCATATTTTTTACTTACTGAGTTTTAGCTCATTTTTGTCTTATGATGCAAATGATGGGGCACACTTTAGTATTGAGTAGCTAGTTGCCTAGCCTGCCTTTTGTCGCTTTGATAATAATGAAGTAGATGAGCTTGACCTATGAGCGATATTTTTATTTTGAGAAACTTTGATGTAATGTAAATACTGTTAATGATGACAAAATAGACTGATAAAAATCTATTTTGATTGTACATAAAAAAACTTTTAATAAGAAATGACATGCAATTGCTTTTGTTTTAAGGTTTTGGAAAGATCAAATTTGCCCACCTTTTTATAATTTATAAAGATATAGATTAAGAAAGAATAATACTTCATAGTTTGACTATATATGACAATATAGTTAGAATATGGGGTTTTATATTAATAGCAAAAGCTTGATCATATACTTTTTCTTTTCCCTTGACTGGGTCAGCTGCTACTAGCTCCTAGACCGGTGCTAGTATATCCACGTTCTCCTTGATTATTAGAAGCTTGAGAAGTCTAAAAGTTTTGAGTGAAACCTTGTGGATGATACTGATGTTGAAAAGGTTGAGAGGATATGAAGGCATATGAGGCACTTTGAGACTGTAGAAGTCTTGACTTGGTATTTTGGTAAAGCACTAATCCAGATTTACTGCCTTGTGGTCCTTCTTAATAGAGAGAAGGTTTATCATGGCCCAGCTGGGCACTCATTTGGCTTATGGCGCAGCTGGCCACAGCTATAGCAACCATAAAGGTTGAATCTCCTTTAACCAAATGAACCATTGGTAGTAGTATTGCAACTATTTTGAGATCCCAGGTTCCTCTTGTTATCCCTATTGTCATTCCCTCTATTTCCTGATTGCTCTCTCCTTATAGCTCTGTCATTAGTGTAGGCTTCAGCTTTTTAGGTTACAACTACTAAGTCAACGAGATTGTCAAAATGTTATGTTATAATCTTTTCCAAGATTGCTGGCCTTAGAGCTTCTTTAAATTTGACAATATGGAGAGTGGGATCCACTCCAGGTTCATGAGCATACTGTGCCAATTCCATAAATCGAATGCAGTATTCATTTACCATCATGTCTCTTTGTTTGAGTCATTCATATTCTCTAATCATAGTAGTTTTATGATTAGCATTAGCATACTGATCTCTAAATAATACTTCAAAATATCCCATGTCATACCAATCTCTTATCGAGACAACTTGATGATTTCTCACTAATTGATAGCTCCATCAGATAGTATGAAGGTGACAAAGATCACTTGGAACTCTGAAGGTGTCGTAATGTTCTTGAAAATTTGTTCGATATATCTTAGCCATCTCTCAGTAGCATTGGGGTTAGATTTACCATCAAGAGAGGTGGAAAGCAATTACAATCTAATCTAACAGTATTCACATACTAGGCAGAAAAACATCCACTTTTATATCAAACTTTTCTATCATGACCCAAACCCTGGGCCAGTGATAGAAATAGAATTTCACAAATAGAAATTCAATAGTAGTTTTTGAAAAATCTATAAAATAGTATTAAAGTAAAATTTTCACAGTTTTATGATCACTATTAAATATAGACTATTAATAAAATTTATTAAAACAAAAGCAAGCATCATCATGAACCTCATAAATAATAGTTTGATAGACAGAGACCATGAAACGAGCCCTTAAATATTATTATAAGCCAAAAAAGTAAACAGTAATATTTTACATAATTACTAATTATTCAATAAGGTAACAAGTTCCTTGCTATTCTACTCCTGAATTCCTAAGCTCACATTGAATACTACCTAAGAGGAAAAGTTGGGGGTTGAGTATGAAATACTCAGTAGGATACCCAATTACCTTTTTGGAAAAACATTCAGTTCTAAAACTCATGCATTGTTAGTTATCCTGAAAAATAGTTTACAAAATATCATACCATCTATGCATTGAAAATCATTATCAGAAATTATAATCAAAATCGTAAAGAAAAAAAATAAAATATATATATATAAGCCATAATGTACATATCATAAATCAACTCATTCTATGAACTCACATCCTTTCATCATGAACTAGAGTATCTTGTACTATATATACTAAGTACTCTCTGCCAGTTACCAAATCCTATAAAATTAAAGGGATACTATGTGTGTATGCCTACCAAACCAAAGGGGCAAATAAATGCTTACGCCTACAAAGTATGGGTAATTAGAAGACCCCACATGGTTTACGGGCTCTCACCAATACAATTACTAATTATTCAATAAGGTAACAAGTTCCTCACTATTCCGCCCCTGAGTTCCTAAGCACACCTTGAACATTACTTGAGAGGAAAAGTTGTGGGTTGAGTACGAAATGCTCAGAAGGATACCCAATTACCTTTTTGGAAAAACATTCAGTTCTGAAACCCATGCATTTAGTTATCCTGAAAAATAGTTTACAAAGTACCAAACCAATTGTACATTGAAAATCCTTATCAGAAATTATAATCAAAATCGTAAAGAAATATATATATAAACCATAATGCACATATCACAAATCAACCTATCTTATGAACTCACATTCTTTTATCACAAACTAGAGTATCTCGTACTATATATACTAAGTACTCTTTACTAGCTAACTATTCCTAAAAAATTAAAGGGACACTGTGTGTGTATGCCTACTGAACTAAAGGGGCAAAAAATTGCCTACACCTACTAAGTATGCGTACATAGAAGACCTCACATGGTTTAGGGGCTCTCACCAAGGGCAGAGGTACTGGCCACATACTAAATACTGTGATGCCTATGATGAACCTCATGTGTGATCTTATAGTATGTGTAATATGAGTGACAGTAACATTCTAAATGTGCTTCTAAGTAAAAGTTTTTTGTGCTGTTTATGATTTTAATAAATGTAACACAAATATATAAATCAAAATATTGAACATGCACAAAACTATTCATAAAATATCTAGCACAGTCTAAAATATAATAATCACATTTTATTAAAACTATAGTAAACATTGTAATTGAGTCTCCTACCTCGATATGATAGCCTTATCAAGTTAACGACGCTCGAAAATCTCTTGGTTATTTTAGGATCCTAGTAAGCTAACTTGAAAAAGTGACTTTTCTAACAATGCTTCAAATTGAGAAACAAAGGTTACTACCAAATTCCTAGCATTTTAGATATATAATTTATCAAATTTAGGTAACGGGGCAAGACTCAGTTATTGATACGCAAAATGACACTATTTACTTCGAAACGTAGTCATATTTTATATCAAAGTTTGCCTTTCAACCTTATTGAGCCTGAATTTAAAGTCAAAATTCAGTTTCAAGGTCCCAAGCCTTAATTGGGCTTTAAATATGAGAATTACAAAATTGTCCATTTTTGAAATTTACTTGAAAAATGTCCTCACTTTTAATTTAAAATTTAATCCATTTCCGGATATCCTTTCAATGCCTAACACCTGTATCTATTCATGATTCCTGTATCTATTCATGATTTTCAGTCCTCTACAATGCCATATAATTATTCTGGGCAAGATAACTATTTTGCAAATATAATTATAAAAATGCCACAATTTATTTGAAAAATAGCCAAATCTTTAACACTCTTACCAATGGCGAGTTGACAGTCGAGACCATCTAGAAATGACAGTGATGATGAGACGAATCTAACTGTACCGGCGGCGTGGTGAAATGACGTCAGAAGGAGCTCCGACAAGCAAACAATCAAGACAGTGGCAGAACCTTTGGCGGGCTCAATCTTTGACGACCTACTGAGGTAGCAACGGCGAGCGTGAAATCGTCGGTGGCTTCTCCTTCCTGCGGGGTGGCACATTAGGTGACTAGGGGTGCAATTTGGCGGCGGCAAAATAGTAGCAGAGGGAGAGATTCTAGGACTTGTGCATGAGAAGGACGAAGAGTGGGTGGATTTAAGTGCAATTTGTGAAACTGTAACCCACGTATTAGCCACAGCACGTAGTGCGACTCTGTTTCATTAATTGCACTTTGGCCCAAATTTCAATAAATTCTTTCAATTTCACCCTTAAGTATTTACACTTTAGCCCCTATTTTTTGAATTTAATTTCACTTTAGTCAAAAGGAATCTAGACTTAATTGTGTCCAGATATTCCAAATATTTCATTTAAATCTTCAAAAATTCATATTTACTAAAATGCCATTGGTTCAAAAATTACTTATTTACCCCTGTTCAAATCTGGTTTTGTACGTAACTAGTTAATTAGATAGTTCTGTGATATTGAAAATAATTCAAAACATTATTCACTCAATCTAATGAAGAAAATTCGTGGGTTAATGTCAAAAATTGTTCCCTAATCAATTTAATGAATTTAGGAAACTAAAGTTTTGATTAATCATTTTGTAATTTTTTTTTCCAAGAACGTGCATAGATGATAAGGAGTAAGGAGAAGACTCGTGCAGAAGTCGTCCACATGACTTTGCATTTCTATATATTATATATTGCATTTTTTTGAAGAGTAGAGTTCTCAGCGCTAGCTCTAACAAACATTGATTCTTTATTATTAGCTAAATAGGTAAATTTTCCTGATAACACATTCATAGATATTATCATTCTGTATGACTCAATAATGCGCACGGTGCACAAGCTAGAAGTGGGACAATCATATGGCATTCTGATGTAGGTTTTTCCAGATGTTGGGTGTTGGAGCGGTTTCTCACCAGCCGTCCACATGTCTCTGAACTGCTGATGCTGTATCCTCCAACTGTCCATGTGTCCTCGCTATCCCAAAGTGCTCTGAACTCCAGGTAGGGTCGGAGAGGCGGGGGTGGCCACCTGCAAAGACTCTCTGTTACTTAAGTCAGTGGTCTTTCTTTGATTCAGGGTAGCAAGGATTTTGTTCTATATGAGTATATATTTGTTTCTTGCTCATAAGCTTTTTTATATATTTCTTTTTGTAAGCATACATACCTCTCTCGGGAATGCATGGCTCATATATATATAGTCCTGAGATTGTGAACCATGCGGGTCTCAATCTCATGACTGAGTACCTTTCTCCTCAAAATGTTTCCCAGAGGTCTCGGGCCAAGATTACCGTAATCTCCTCTGTATCACCGTAGCCTAGTTTCCGCCGCCTCCTACGGCTTGAGTCTGTCAGGGGTGAGATTTGGACAAATCGTCATTCTATCAAGACGGCTTGCCCCTTGCGCACGCCTACCCAAGATCGCATTAAATGCTCTATCTGGGTCTGGAGTTGTGAGTTGCTTTCCATTGTATTCTAGTGGAAGACCCTTGGGGCTTCTGACCCCCTAGCTGTTAAGGTAAGGGTTTGACTGGGCCGAGTCTGTCCAGGGTCTGTGATGGGCTCGGCCCTAACCTTGGACAGCCCAATGGCCGATTGTGATATCACATGTGACCCGCGTGGCCTTTAGCTAATCACTTTCGATACCTGTCGGACGGTGGGCCTCTTTTGTGACATGTTTTGCCGCTTAATCATCCACATGGTGTATGACTTGGGAACGGGTCCCATAACTGCCCCCATTTCTCTACTTGATGGATTCGTATCCATCAAATGGGGAAATCATTTATCCGTTCCTCCAATCTGGGGGATGCACGTGGCTCCCCCTTGCCGACGCAGAGGCACGCAATCCCATGTCACGAAATCTGTTTGAATTTCGAAGTTCCGACTGTTCGGTCTCCTTAGCTCTCCTCTTTTCCAGAAAAACTCTTCGGCTCCCCTTCTATAAAAGCTGCAATTACGCTTATTTGCCACTTTACTAAAATTTTCAATCATTCTAGCCTCATAAAATCCTAGGGTTTCCGATTTCCTTCCTTCTAGAGACTTTTAATCCTTCAAACATATCTAGAACAATGACTTCAGGTCAAGATCAGGAATTACACCCCATCGCGAATTCAGAGTTGGATTCACTTAGGAGATAGCTCTGCCTCCCCGGTGGAGTGACGTTGCAAAGTGTCGAGGGTCCTGCGGGTTGGTATCTTCGTTCCTCTGCCCCTGAAGGCTCTATTATCTTAGGCAGAAAGCATCTGGAATGGCTACAATTCCCTATTCCTCCCATGATCCACCAATTCTTTGTTTTGACGGGGATCCATCCGATGCAGTTAAACTCAAATGGGGTCATGATTCTGATAGGGCTCTCCGCCATATCAGTTCTCTATAATCTGTATATCGACCTGGAGGTGGTCTTTTATGCTTACAAACTCACCCTCATCCCCAAGAAGAGTTCCTACCCCACCTTTTACCTCCAACTGCTCCCGGGACGTCACATCTTCTGGGGCTTGCCGAGGTCAGACAAGCAACGGGACTCCCACACTAGGCTATACGCCATTGGAGTGGCGTGGTACTCCCCTTGGGTGAATTGCGAGCACTTCAAAATTCCCTCAGCTTTCCTGCAGAGTAAGTGCTTGGTCGTGATTTTTGGGTCTGTGTTCTCCTCGTCTGTATTGCTCACGTTATTTTGTCTTATGCAGCCTCGGCAGAAGAGAGTAGGTTCGAGCTGCATCTGTCAGAGGAGCAGCTCAAAGGCCTAGAGGGGATCGTCATTTTTGGATCTTCTAGGGACTGCCGGCACATCCAAGCTACCCTCAACCCCCTGGTAATGAATATGATGCCCAGGATGGTTTCATACCTTCCCTTCCCCCTGGACACCTGGGTCATCACGAAGCATCTACGGAGCCGACTTGACACCTCTGCCCTGAACCGATTTCGCCGTGACGAGCAAGATCTAATTGTCATGGTGGGTCGGCAGGTTACGGCTTCAAGCCAATTGGCAGGCTCCAATGATCTGGTGGTGCCATCTAGCCAAGAGCTCGAGGAGGCCGTGAGGCTTGTGGCCGAGGAGTGCGTCAGGCTCCCCAGGGAGGAAGCCGCCGCCCCCAAGAGGGCTAGGGGTGGGTTCATTTTCGTATCCTTGAGCTTCGTGGGTCGGATTGTGGCCATGACCTAGACATGTTACTTGTTCTTTACAGCATCTGAGACGGGTCCATCGGCTGACCCCTCCCCTGTCAAGGGGGAAGCCGCGGGACATAAGGCTCGCCCCAAGGCACCCGCTGGCCGGCATCTCGTGGTACTCTCAGGAGATGAAGTGCCTGCGGTCCCCCATTCTGATGCAGGTGAACCTCCATCAGGGGGAACGTCTACCACACAGACTGTACATAGCGAGGAGATGTCGCTAAGTCTTGTTGGGGTTCTGCTACACCATCCTCATCCACCCCTGACTCCGGTTCGAAATCGAGTGCTATTTGCCTCGATAGGGAGATCGCCGAGCTTAGTGGGGGGGCTCTGAGGTTGAAGTCTCGACTATCTTCCCCTCCCCCGGTCCTAATAAAGCAGCGACACGAGGTCAGTTCATCTAACGAAGAAGAGGGCCGGGCGGAGAAGAGGGGCAGGGTTGCCCCATCATCTGACAATGATGACGACGGGGCCACACTGACCCTTCTAAGGAGAATAAGGTCGGTGCGCAGTGGCCTGCCCAGAGGAGATGCACCACCTCCTGCCGTGGCCGATGGTGGTCCTGGTGACGCCGAGCTTTCCTCCGTCCCTGCTGCCACTGCTCTGGGGGCATGCTCGGCTGGTGGAGAGGGTGCCCTCACGGCTAGCGGGCGGGGCCGTGTTCCCCAGGCACGAGCAACATCCAAAGAAAGGGTCCAGCCGCAGAGCTGGAGCTGGAGGCACTCTTTTTGGAGAACGTCGAGCTTGTCACCAGTCGTACCTTTGCACAGGTTTAATCCATTCGGTTGCTTCTATGTTTTCTAGCATCCTTGTGAAATGCTGACCCCCTTTTTATGTTTAACTTGCAGTTGGCTGCCATCCAGTCTTTCTACTCCTCTCGCATCAGGGATTTGACTGAGGAGCTGAGTTCCCACTCTGCATTGGCCGAGCGTAGCGAGGCCGCCCTCGCCGAAATGAGGTCTGACTTTGATTTATATCGGAGCCTCGAGGAGGCGAGGGTAAGCAGCACGGTGGCTCATGCTCTGATTGTCGAGAGGACCAGGCGTGACGAACTAGCTGCGAGAATGGCTGAGGTGAGAGGACCAGGCGCGAGGAGCTAGCTGCGAGACTGGCTAAGGCGGAGGCCAACAAAATTGCCCAATCTGAGGCTACTAGACTGGCTCAGAACAAGGTAAGGGTCAAGGAGCAAGAACTGCAGAGCACGGGGGTAGAGATGGGACTGGCTTTCATCACTCGTGACAGGGCTATTGATAATGCCAAGGAAGCGAGGAAAGCCGAGGCGAAAGCCAAGCTAGAGGCCCACTCTCTGCAATGCAGACTTGACCAGTCCAACGAGGTAAACCGATATCTCTTCTTGGATCACAAAAATCTGATGGGTGCTCAAGTGGAGATGTCTCGCAAACACAGCGAGGACCTTGATAGTATTAACACTTTTTTGGTCGACTTATCGCAGTGGCAAGTGGAGCTCAGGCTAGCGGCACTGAAGGATAGGCTGGCGGACGCAGAGAAACTGAAAATGAGGTACCAGAGGCAGGTGGACATCCTTTCTGCGAAAAGTTACAAGTCTGGCTGGGAGAATAGAGAATTCGAAGGCCACACTGAGGTGGTAACACCAGACCAGTTTGACGAGCAGAAAGGCATTGAGAGAGACCACTATTCCATCAAGCACTACATGCAGCAGCTTAGGGATGAGATCAGCATCATATACCCGGCTGACGTGCTGAAGATGCTTACTGCGGAAAAGGACAGGCCCTCTACATCCACCTCTGGTGCCAAAGAGCTTATCCCCGTTTCCGGTCTGCCAGACCAAACTTCGGAAGCCCCTGGCGATCAGCCTGGTCTCGGGATCTTAATTGGTGAGGGGTCTGGTGTGGTCATTGTATCCAGTGATGAATCCAACCCTAGTATGCCACCCTCCACCGGGGCTGGTCCAAGTGCCAAGGCTAGCCGCCCTCCCCTGGCCGGAGGTAATTAGGGCCCCTAATTTGTACATTTATAAAGCTAACCCTGATTGTAATCCTCCGTATAAATAATAAAAACTGTGCAATTCTCTTTAGTCTATTTTCTTTTTCTTTGTTGACCGCGTCCAGGGTAGAGTTAGACCTTGTTGTAGCCGTCCGTATAAATAATTGTGGATGACTCGGATGGGTACGATTTCGAACTATTAGTGAGTCCTCCTCGAGCCATGACTATTAAGATTAGTTCCGCAGATAGGGATGCGAGCTTTGACTCATCCAGTTTTACGGAGGTATAACTTCTGTTATGGCTTGTTTTGGTAGAGTTCGACCCACGCATGTGGCTGGACTTCTCTGACCCCAAATGGGACCGCGCTCAAACCCAGCTCCAAGGATTGGTCGACCATTGTTTGGATCCATCGTTGCAAAGGAGAAGGCCTGGGCTCAGCTCTTACCGAGAACAAACAGGGCACTACCACTCCGATGTCTCTCTACGAGTCCGTTCGTGACCTGCTTCCCGTAAATAGGGCTTATGGGCGCGCACCATTGTTGACCTTGTACTTTTATTTTTAGGACATAATAAACACACTTTAATCTTAATTTCTATCTTCATGTTTGGTCTGGTACTAGACTACTTCCAATGGGTAAACTCCAAATCCGTTCACATCCTGCCCATGCACAAATAAACCATCCCCCTGGGAAAGCCTGCTTTCCTTTAGCTCTTCGTATAGCTAAAATGTTCCTTAGGGATGGTCAGCTTCCAACGGGTGGATCCCGACCCTGCTTTCCTTTAGTCATTCGTATAGCTAAAATGTTCCTTAGGGAGGGTCCACTTCCAACAAGTGGATCCCGACCCTGCTTTCCTTTAGCTATTCATATAGCTAAAATGTTCCTTAGGGGGTCTGCTGGCAAGCCTTTGAGTTGCACACCCCTTTTTTCCTCATACGTTTTCTCGAGTCATCGGCAAGCGTTTTATTGCATGATTTGATTCCCATAGTACGATCATTTTCGAGGTCTGCTAGCAAGTTTTGGTTGCACAGCTCCTCCCTCCTCTTACGTTTTCTCGTGTCATCGACAAGCGATGTGATCCCCAAAGTACAATCATTTTTGAGGCCTGCTGGCAAGTTTTTGGTTGCGCAACTCTTTCCTCTTCATACGTTTTCTCGGGTCATCAACAGGCGACGTGAACCCCATAGTACGATCGTTTTCGAGGTCTGCTGGTAAGTTTTGGTTACGTAGCTCCTCCCTCTTCGTACGTTTTCTTGGGTCGTCGACAAGCGACGTGATCCTCATAGTACGATCATTTTTGAGGCCTGTTGGCAAATTTTTGATTGCGCAGCTCTTTCCTCTTCGTACGTTTTCTCGAGTCGTCGACAAGCGATGTGATCCCTAAAGTACGATCATTTTTGAGGTTTGCTGGCAAGCTTTTGGTTGCACAGCTCTTTCCTCTTCGTACATTTTCTCGGGTCGTCGACTGGCGACATGATCCCCATAGTACGATCATTTTCGAGGTCTGCTGGCAAGTTTTTGTTGCGCAGCTCCTCTCTCTTCGTACGTTTTCTTAGGTTGTCGACAAGCGACGTGATCCCCATAGTACGATCTTTTTGAGGTCTGCTGGCAAATTTTTTGTTGCGCAGCTCTTTCCTCTTCATACATTTTCTCATGTCGTCGACAAGCGACGTGATCCCCATAGTACGATCATTTTTAAGGTCTGCTGGTAAGTTTTTAGTTGCGCAGCTCTTTCCTCTTCGTATGTTTTCTCGGGTCGTCGACAAGCGATGTGATCCCCATAGTATGATCGTTAATTGCAGGAATAGTGCGTACGGTCTGCAACTGAGGCGTGGGGTCTGCCACTGTGGGCAGACCCTTTTCCGTAGCAGCCTGGTATGATCTTTTGCCTGAGCAAATAAAACGTTGGGTCTGCCACTGTGGGCAGACACTTTTTCGTGTGGCAGAAGACCTGACCTATTTCGGAATTAAGCTCTTTAATGATATAAGTATTCACATGGGTTTTACGCTTGAATAGTGTGTGGAGTCTGCCACGGTGGGCAGACCCCTTTTCCATAGCAACCCAAAAGATGAATCTCTGTGGCAAAAAGGGAACTTGACCTGTTTTGAATTTAAGCTTTTCAATAACATAAGCATTCACATGGTCTTATATCATATGCATGTACCTTACACGTGATACTTTTTCAAGTGCTGAGCGTTCCACGTGTTCGACAAACTTTTCTCGGTCTTGAGTTCCTTCGGGATATACACACCACTGTCGAGCGCTTTGATCACCTCATAGGGTCCGATCCAATTGGAGTCCAGTTCCGAGGAATTCCCTGTTCTAACTTTCAGGACCTAATCCCCAGCGTTATATCGTCGGGCACTAACCTTTTCTGTGTAGTAGGACCTAGCCTGCTGGTGGTATGAAGCCAGGTGGACCAGGGCCATGTTTCTTGTTTCTTCCAGGAGGTCTATGTTGCAGCTTAACTGACGTTTGTTTAAGGGGGCATCTTTTACTACTTCGGAGTAGAGGCCGACCTCGGTCAAGATCACAGCCTCTGATCCGTAGACCATGGCGAATGGCGTTCTTCCAGTTGACCTCCGCTCTATGGTTAGATAGGCCCACACAATGGCCGGCAGTTCTTCTAACCACTTGCCTTTAGCCTCCTGTAAGTTCTTTTTGATGTTGCTGAATATGGCTTTGTTCGTTACCTCTACTTGGCCGTTCCCCTGCGGGTAGTTCATGGAAGAGAAACTGAGCCTTATATCATACAGCTCACATAACTCCTTGAGCTTACCATTTTGAAACTACATGTCGTGGTCGGCGTGTATCTCTTTTAGGATCCTGAATCGACATATTATATTCTTTCAGATGAAGTTAATCGTGTCTGCCTTATTAACGGTCGTGTAGTCTTCAGCCTTTACCCATTTGGTGAAGTAATCTGTAGCCAGCAGGACGTACCTCCTTCCCCCTGGACTTCTGGGGAGCTCTCCGACGATGTCTAGACCCCATTTGGCAAACGGCCAAGGAGTTATGTTCGAACGAAGTACCTCCGTGGGCTGATGTTTCATTGGGGCGAACCTCTGGCATTTATCACATTTCTTGATGAATTCGGCTGCCTCTGCCATCATGTATGGCCAAAAGTATCCGGCCGTTAGAGCCTTATGGACGAGGCTGCATCTGCCAAAGTTGTTGCCACATACTCCCTCATGGATTTCCTCCATCAGTTTTTGCACTTCGACGGGACCTATACACCGTAGCATCGAATCCATTGTCGATCTCCTGTATAGTTGCTCACCCACCATCGAGTATCTAGCAGCTTTCAATCTGACTGACCTTGCTTCTTAGGGGTCTGTGGGCAAGTTCTCCAACGTTAAATACTGGGTGATGGGTTTTATCCACCCTTAGCTCGTCGGCCCTCTGGTTGATCTCCCTGGGGATCGGTTCAATATTGAAATTGCCAAAGCGAGTTTTGCCCCCATTACCTTGGAGAAGTACATGTGTAACCTTGGTTCTTTTACTTCGAAGTTTCCCATGACCTGACCCACGAGCAATTGCGAGTCAGTCTTTACTGTGATGTTCTCCACTCTGAAGTGTAGTGCCAGCTCAAGGCCTTACAGCAGTGCCTCATACTCCGCCTCATTGTTAGTCGCCTGGAATCCAAGCCTCAATGCCTTCTTAACTCTGAGACCCGTTGGGATCTACAAGACTATCCCGATACCTGACCCTGAGGCATTCGTGGATCTGTCGGTGTAGAGCATCCAGGCTGAAGGGGGGGCGAAGTTGAGACATCTAAGACGGGTCGTGCTGCTCGCCAAAGGATTCGATTTCCACCGGAAAATCTGCCATGACTTGTCCTTTCTTCGCCGCTTGAGGCCGATACTCGATATCGTATATTCACAGCTCGATGGCCCATTTGGTCAGTCGTCCCGACAGGTCTGGCTTGGCCAAAATTTGATGAATGGGGAAATCTGTATACACGGTGACCGAGTATGCCTCAAAGTATTGCCGGAGTTTCTTTTTAGCGTTAACCAGAGCAAGGACCAGCTTTTCTGCCACACTATATCACGTCTCGGCATTCAGAAGCATGCGGCTTATATAAAACACCAGTTTCTGTTTGCCATCTTTCTCGATGAACAATACGGCGCTGATCGCTACTTCGGACACTGCTAAATAGGTATACAGGCACTCCCCCTCTGCTGGAGAGCCAGGATAGGTGGGGACTCAAATACAGCTTGAGATCTGTCAGTGCCCTATCCTGTTCCTCCCCCCAGATGACAGTAGAGCTTTTCTTCAAGCATTGGAAGAAAGGTTTGCATCGGTCGGACATCTTGAGGATGAATCGGCTGAGAGCGGCTATCTTCCCAGCCAGGCGTTGGATCTCTCGAATGGTCGAGGGTCTCTGCACATTTGTAATCGAGGTCAGCTAGGTCGAGTTTGCCTCAATACCCCTCCTGCTCACGATATGCCCTAAGAATTGACCAGAGGACACCCCAAACGCATATTTCTTGGGATTCAGATGCATTTGATGTTGCCTCAAAATCTAAAAACATTCATTTAGGTGCCTCAGATGGTCTGAATCTTCTCTGCTCTTCACGACCATGTCATCGATGTAGACCTCCATAGTCTTCCCTAGTAGCCTGGCGAACATTTTATTTATGAACCTTTGGTAGGTTGCCCCCGCATTCTTTAAGCCAAATGGCATACGCCTGTAGCAGTACAGACCACGCTCCATGATAAAAGTCGTGCGGATCTGATTTTTCGCATACAGGGGGATCTAGTTGTACCCAGATTAAGCATCCAAAATGCTCATTCTATTGAATCCCGCCATCGCATCTACCATTTGGTCGATTCTTGGTAGGGGGAAGCTATCCTTCGTGCAGGCCTTGTTCAGGTTAGTGAAGTCTATGCAAATATGGTCGTCGCTGTTTTTCTTTTTCACTACTACCAGGTTGGAGACCCAATGCAGGTACATGCATTCCCTGATCAGACCGTTCTCCAGCAGCTTCTCTACCTCCTTGTTGATCGCCCTGTTTTTCTCTGGTGCGAACCTTCGAGGTTTCTGCCTGACTGAAGGGAAATTGGGATCTATGTTTAGCCAGTGGCAGGTGTGTGCAAGGTCTATCCTGGGCATGTCGTCGTGGGACCACACGAAGACGTCCTCGTTCCACTTTTGGAATTCCAACATCTCGTTCTTTTGCTCCTCGTGTAATAAGGCCCCAAGTAGAATCACCTTCGCCGATTTTGCCTCTTTCAAAGGGACCGCTACCAGCTCCTCGATCGTGGTTTCCAGACTGTCAGACTCCTCTTCGATTCACTTTATGTACATTGGCAGGCAGTCCTTTGATTGTTATCTTTCCCCGATCGCGGCGCTTGCACTCGCGTCAGCTCCCCCCAGGGCGGTTGAAAAGCATTTCCTTGCGAAGGCCTGGTCTCCCTTGATGTCTATCGTATAGGTACCGTCCTTTGATAGACATCTTAAGACCTAGTGGATGGTGGAAATGACCCCTGCATGGCGTGGATCCATCCCCTTCCCATGATGACGTTGAAGGAGGACTGGCAGTCAATGACGACGAAGTCCACGTCCAAGCATCTCTCAGCAGGGCAGACATTCAGGGTCACAATGCCCAAGGGGTAGACCTTTGTGCTGTCAAATGCGAATAACGGCTGACAGGTTGGCCTGAGTGCACTTCGATCTAGGCCCATATTCTCAAATGTGCTGAGGAACAGGATATCGACGCTGCTTCCACAGTTGACCAGGACCCTTCCGACTAATACAGAGCCGATCTGCAGTTTAATCACCAAGGGGTCATCGTGAGGCAGGCGTACCGTAGTTAAATCTTGCTGGATGAAAATGATGGGGGCGGCAAAGGTGCGGCTTTCTCCCGACATCAAATGGTTGATGGAATGGCCCATCCCCCTCAGTCACTTCACCCTTCCTTCAGCTCTTTTTAGGCATTTTTCCTCCTCCTCTTGATCCTGGGTCGACTCTGGCTTGCCCATGATGGTCGGCACTATCCTCAGGGTCTGCTCTCCTGACCCAGAGGCTTGGGTCTGCTTCCCTTTTTCAGGCCTGGTGTTGTCTTCCAGTGGCTGGGTTCTGCCGGTTTTCACATACTATTTCAACCTGCCGGCATAGATCACCATCATAACCTGTGTGTAAAGGTTGCGGCAGTGGATGTTGTCGTGCTCAAAGTCTTTGTGAAACTAGCAATACCTATTCATGTTCTTCATATGCTCAGGGATGCTAGATTTGGGCGGGTCTTTGAAAATGCCCCTATCCTTGTTTTGGAGGTAGATCACGTCGATCGGTGCGTTGAGCTCATACTTCGGCAGAGGGTCGTGGGATGTCTTCCTCCTCTTGCCACCTTCCTGACTGCTTCGAATGGGGGCTTCCTGTTTCAGAGCCGGTCCTTGGTCCGGTGAGGGCCTCTTCACCCCTTGCGGGGCCGGAGGTTGTACTGGCATCGTTGTTATCACAGCGGAGGTCTTGGGCACTTCTGGTGGCTTTCCAGCACACTTAATACCCCTTCTGACTTCGCCTGGACGTCTACCATATCGTACGAGAGATTCAAAAGAAGGTGATCCGATAGCATTGATCCTGGCTGCAGGCTCCTGACGAATGAGTCAGCGGCTTGGACCGAGTCGACATTATGGACTAGGGACATCACCTCAAAGAAACGCGACAGGTACTCTCTGCGGCCTGCTCCAACCGGTCAATGTCTCGCATGGTTTTTTGTTATCTCCGGACACCCGCGTACTGCTTTAGGAAAAGTTTGCAGAAATCTTCGAACCCATTTATGGATTTCTCTGGGAGCTGTCTGAACCATAGCAGGGCTGGTCCCGCCAGGGTCATAGAGAAAACTTTACAGGTCACGGCCTCGACCCTAGTTTCCAAGGCCATCTTCTGTTGAAAGTGGTATATGTGATCGAGGGGGTCAGTTTTCCCCTCAAACGGCGTGAAGGTTGGGGTTGCGAAGTCCCTCGGCCTGGGCTCCATCTGGATCTAGTCGACGAAGGCTGTCCGATTGATCCCTCGCACAGTTTGCTCTGCCAGATCGTTGGGGGTCTATGTGATGGGCCCCCCGAGTCTCTTACCCAACTCCGCCATATTCTCTTGCTTCCAGTCGGGAGGCGTACCTCCTCAGCTTCCATGGTGTCTTTCGCCCATCGCCCCCCTGGTTTGGAGGGGTCTCGACTGGCTTTGCCGTGCCCCTTGCATCTGCGATCCGGATAGGGCAGGAACTTTTCCTCGTGATTGGCTTCCGAATTCTTGTTGGACCTCTTCATCAAAATCTTCTCTCCGCTGGGTCCTGTCTTCGCTCGCCAGCAATCCTTCGAGGCAGGCGTTATCTCTGCGTACCTCTGCGACTTCGTCCCTTAAACTAAGGACGGCTTCGTGGGTCATCTCTGCCTTCCGGTTTGCTTCCGTCAGGGCGGTGAGTATCTGATCCAGCTTCTGTTCTAGGTCTGGTCGTGCTTCTCAGGAGCTCCCTTCGGCGTCGAGACCTGTGCTCCTGATTGTCATCCTTGAGGATGCCATCAGACATTGTATGGCCTTTTGTTCAGGGAGAGCGCGATCGTGAGTCTCCTACTCTTTCTCTCACGCTCAACCTTTTCCCACAGATGGTGCCAAACTGTTGGAGCAGTTTCTCACCAGCCGTCCGCATGTCTCTGAACCGCTGATGCTGTATCCTCCAACTGTCCACGTGTCCTTGCTATCCCAAAGTACTCTGAACTCCAGGCATGGTCGGAGAGGCGGGGGTAGCCACCTGCAAAGACTCTCCGATGCTTAAGTCAGTAGTCTTTCTTTGATTTAGGGTAGCAAGGATTTGGTTCTATATGAGTATATGTTTGTTTCTTGCTCATAAGCTTTTTTATATATTTCTTTTTGTAAGCGTACAAGCCTCTTTCAGGAACGCATGGCTCATATATATATAGTTCTGAGATTGTAAACCATACGGGTCTCAATTTCAAAACTGAGTGCCTTTCTCCTCAAAGTTTTTCCCAGAGGTCACAGGCCGAGATTACCGTGATCTCATATGTATCACCGTATCCTGGTTTCCACCACCTCCTACGGCTTGAGTCTGTCAGGGGTGAGATTTGGACAAATCGCCATTCTGTCAGGATGGCTTGCCCCTTGCAAACGCCCACCCAAGATCATATTAAATGTTCTGTCTAGGTCTGGAGTTATAAGTTACTTTCTATTGTATTCTGGTGGAAGACCCTTGGGGCTTCCGACCCTCCAACTGTCGAGGTAAGGGTCTGACTGGGCCGAGTCTATCTAGGGTCTGTGATGGGCTCGGCCCTAACCTCAGACGGCCCAATGGCCGATTGTGATATCATGTATGACCCACGTGGCCTTTAGCTAATCACTCTCGACACCTGTCGGACGGTGAGCCCTTTTTGTGACCTGTTCTGTCGCTTGATAGTCCACGTGGCGTATGACTTGAGAACGGGTCCCACATTAGGGAAGTTTTAAACTATCGGTTTTTGGTATTTTCGGATCAATTTTAAATGATATTATCTTTTCTACTCCAATTTCTCTCACTTCGGTCTTCAAATTAGCGTTTTTATATAGTAACTTATTTTTTTAATGAAAAAATTCCGAATTGAGTCCCTTTTAATCTGGTTAATCATACTTATAGTACATAATCACTCTCCTTTTTTTTTTTTGGTTTTTAGGAAAATCATCATTTCATTACGCATGATTTGTTATTTTTTCTTAAGAGTTTTGTATTTAAACTCTGAAGTGAGCTTGGGCCTCTACTCCGCATTTTGTGGCAGAGATGATATTAGTTTTGTTGGAAAATGCTCTAATTACAATTCATATTGCAAAGGCAACTTTATAGATACAACTGGTAATACGTGGAATGCGAAAGTATTATTAGGCGGTATATCGCAAAAGAAAGTAATAATTAACCTACTGTATGTATCGACCAGAACTCTGTTTGGGACAGAGAC
>JXTB01001087.1:10884-25166 GCA_002914805.1 Parasponia andersonii
GCAGTCTCAAGTGTTTATTAAAGATTCTCTTATTTTTATGTTACAAGTTCCACCGTTGTGGATGTGGGAGAATGAATACAAATGAAAATATAGCATGAACCAATTTAGCAAGAACAACGTTAGGCTAAATGTTAAGACTTAAGAGTATAACGACCACTTATATAATTAATACCAAAATCAAATATAAGATGATATATTATAGAAAAACTCGAAACAACTTTCTATCATTACAAAATTAAGAAAGAATATCTTTATGGAAGAAACAAAGATTAGGGTCCAATAGAATTCTATAAAAAGTGAATACCTAACAAAATGGGCAGGGGACCTTTAGGACACTGTACTTCGCACAAGTTTTCACCACTAGTTTTAACTTTATGTCATTAAAGTATGGAATTAACTTTTCTCATTGGGTTATGTTAATCATAATAATTAAATATGTAAACTAATAATTAATCTTAGCCGTAAAAGCTGGTAAGGACAACGCGGAGTTAATTATTTACAACGAAGCTTTTAATTAAATAATAACATTAATCGAAGTTTGTCTGGACCCTCTTCGAATATTCCCATGCAAAGTTGCTTCTCTAGCTTTAATAATCATCATTAGTACTTACTAGTTAGTAGGTGAAATTCAATTAATTTTTCGTTTTAAGACTAGTTAAATAGTTACAGCGCAAGCTGTATAAAAATCTATGTCTTATCTTACATTTACTTTTGGCTTAAATAAATATTAATACAAAAATTATTCTAAGAAAGCAACCACTAGGAAAGTTGCTTGGTCATTTGCTAGCGTTCCCATGCGTATATCCTATCAAGAATTAAAATAGGACCACGGGAAACCCAACGTCAAACAAAATGGATAGCATTATTATATGTCCCATTATTTAAATTTTTGTATAAAGATATGTTACGTAAATTGTTATTATTTAATTAATATATTAATATTTATTATAAATAAAATAAATATTATTACTAATTAAGTAGTAATAAATCACATATTATATATTTTAGTATAAAAATTTTAATATAAAAATTGATATTTCAAGCATTATTACAAACAATATATATATAGGAGCTAGTATAACAAAATTTTTCATTTATTTATTTTCTATTCATATAGAATTTAATTTTGAGTTTTAGATTTAAATCCGAAAGTTATAAAACTAAATGTTATCATTTAATACACGTTAAAATTATTCCAATGTAATCATAAGTTAAAACTGATTTTCTTATAATAGAGAATAAAAAAAGTTCCCTATTGTACTATATATATTTTTTTGTTTCAACAGTTTTTAATGCTCAAACAAAGCGTGCCTATTTTGAAAAAGTTGACAACAACGAAATAAAAAAAAAAAAGGAAATTAGAGAATTTTCATTTAAAAAAAAATGTTTTAACCAATTTTGACAAAATCGTGTATATTCGCAAATGTTAACAAGGATAATTTCAATAGGATTTGGTTAACTAGAGGGATAGAAACACGGTGAATTCCTAAAAAATATACCAGGGATAAATTAATATTTTGCTAATCGAAAAACCAAGGGAAGATATAACGTGTACATTCGACGTTTTTATTTATTCGATGAATAAATACGATTTTGAAACTAGTCTTGTATACATTTTCTTTTCTTAACCAAAAAAAAAAACATAAACACAAAAGAAATTTATCATAAAATGATGCGTAGAAATTCAACAAAACAAGCAAATTTTCTATTTATTTTTCCTAATATATAGCGAAACTTTAGTCTTAATAGTGAGGAATACTAGATTATTCTTCCTATCTCATTTTTTGATATATGAGCTCCAATATACATTGCTATAATATTAAAATAGTAAAAAAAATAAAATAATAAAATCCACATATTAATAGTGATCAAATTGGAGAGGGGAAAAGAGAGTAGTTTTTTAATAATTCTTTTTAATAATTCTCCCGAATCTATCATCTACTAAAAGTAATTTTGTCATTTATGATTAATTTTTCTAATTTAGATTATATAAGGAAGTCGAATTTAAAAAATAATCAAACTAAAAAGTTTTTCGTAATAAAAAAAATCAAATTCAAAGAGTTTTCTTACACTTCTTAAAACAGAGGGGTTTTGTAAAAAAAAATTATGAAATACTAGATTATTTTATGAAGTTTTCTCATAAAATAGCATAAAAAGTACGAAAAATTCAATGTTATGGTTTGTGTGCCCAAATTTTCAATTCATAACTTAAAAAGGAAGTATTTCTACGTTACGAATACTATTAATATTTGCTTAAATTATAGTAACTTTTGTTTTTCTGGGAATAGTATGTTTTTGTTAAAACAAATAGGTAAATATTTATGCATAATATATAGACTCATGTAGTTCTTAATCCTAGCTCATTAAAGCTAGGATTAATATGGAAGAGAGCAATTTTTTATATCCATATAACTTCTCTTAAAAATTGCCCAAAGAAGATAACTCTCAAATTTAAAAAAGAAATATCATTGAAGACTTTTTTTTTTGTCTTAATTTATGGGTTTTGTTCATAAATTATGTGTGGGATTTGATTTTAAGGTTTACTATTACTATTACTTGAAAATATTTTATTAGATTTGTAAGTATGGACGGCTTTGAGGTTTAGGCACATATATAATTAATTAAGGAGGAAATAGCACTTGTTCAATAGATTATTAATTTTATAGCTTTTTTTTACATTTAGATTTTTGGCTTAAATTATGATTTCAAAATTTAAGGACTTAGGAGGGCATGTGTATAAATTTGAAATTTTAAGGGGTAATATCTTAAAATTAATAAATTTTTTGAAGGGCTTTATTTACATTAAAATTTTAAAAGAGAACAGAAAAATTGAGGAGGGCATATTAATTTGCCCCATGCAGCCAATGTGGCTCCGCCCATGACACATAGCGCCTATACATTGTATAAATTCTGAGATTAAAATCCACTAATATAATACCAATTCAACGCCATGCGACGTCTATTATTGCATGGGAACCAACGTTGTATAGGTATGCATAAACGTCGGTTTTAAACCGATAGTAACTAATTTACCTTATTGGGTTATGGTAATTTACTATATATATATATATATATAGTTCTTTACGTGTGGTTTTTTAGTGTATGATAAGCCATGTCTTATTGGAAATAATTTAAAAAAATAGAAAGGTTTATTGTAGTCAAGTACTTAATGAGTTATTTGTACATTCTCTCGGAAGAAGTTAATTACTAGATTGTGCAGATGAATAAGCAACTAATTATATTTACTAGTAAATAGGGAAAGAAAAAAAAAAAAGAAATTAGAAGGAGCAATGTGCCAAAGACGTCATATTTGGGGGCAGAGTACATCTTCCCCAATTTCTCGAAAGAAATTCTTAGCCTGCAAATCTACGTGGCTGGCCAAGTGGCGAATTCCGTTCAATGTTTACTAGACGTACCTTAAGTGATGGTTGATATTGCAACGGGTTATAAATACATTGGGGCAATGTGACAAAAAATACTTTATAAGGGCAAAAGTGCCAATAATACCATAATTGAAGGGAATAATGTACAATTTACTTTCTTTTTTTTTTTTTTTTCAAATGTCGGTTTATAAACAACATGTATGCCTTTTTCCTAGTAGTTTTGGGAAGAACCTCACCACATACCTCATATCACTATACTCCATTATAGACGGTATTTATAAGTCAAAATCTTGATACTATATGTATTCCAAGCATTACCACAAGATAAATAACCCACGAAAATAGACAATGCGATCGTTACACTTGCAATATTTTCACCTTCAATATGTATAAATCTTTCATATATGGAGTTATAAAGTCAAAATCTTAAGATCTGTTAACAACGAAATCATCACTACATATTTTCAAACTCAAAATGCCCACGAAATATTTTCCAAAGCCGAAGACATTATATTCTAATTTCTAGATGCTTCAAAGTAAGAACGCGTCATACTAGTCTGCAAAGAAAAAGAAAACCAAACCCATTATACATCAGATGTTAAAAAAAATGAAATGAAATTACATAATTTATATAATTCAAAAAATCAAGATCATTGATCTGCAACTTGTCCACCAAATTTTATTTAATTTCTACCGACACTTGATCAGATATAAGAAATACACACAAAAATTAAAGTTCGAGATCATAAAAATAACAATAAAACTCTGACAAAAACTGCTCCCTAATAAACAATTTTATTTTATATTTAAAAAAATTATTAAGAAAATTAGAAAAACCTCAAAGACTTTACCTCTAATCATTAATCCCTCATTGGCAAATATATATGATTCTTTCCAGACTTTGATTGGAAGGCACTCCCAGTTGTTTTCTGGAAGAGACTTACCCAACAACAACAAAAAAAAAAAAAAAAAGACTAAGAGAGAGTTAAAAAATTTAAAATTAAAAATGAAGAAGAAAAAAAAATAATCAAAACTATGGCAGAGATATATATTAAAGAATTGCAACGGTCAGATATAAGAGTAATTAAACAGGAAGAAAACAAAGTATTTAACATCGGGAACTGTGCTATTGACCAATAGGAGGCGAGTACGTGTTCATAGCAGCTTATAATTATAGTCAAATGAATAGGGGAAGGTGCATATGAATGTGTGCATCAATGATTGAAGGTCATGTTAGATCACAACACAGACAGCCATAGCAATTTGCATTTTTGCATGAAAATAAAATTATATAATTTCATTTTTTTTATTTTTAATACATATATAAAAAAATTATATTAATATAATGCCAGACATGCAGAGGCATCTTTGAAGATTCAAACTCAAACAAACGAAATATAAAGCTAATAACTTAATATTAAATTTTTTTAATTTAAGAAAAAATCGTATTTAATAAGAGAGTTAGAGAGAGGGGATAAGTTAACCGTGAAAAGTGGTGGGTGGTGGGAGAGACTAAATTAGTGGTTATTATTAGATCATCAAGTGGCGGTACAAGTGACTGTCAACAGTAAATAATAAGTGTGGTTGCTGTGCTGATTAAATATATATACAGTTGTTTCAATGTTGACCTTATAATATATATATGTATACATGGAGAATTCTCTCGTGAAATTTAGAAAACTAAGATTACAATACATGTAATGAATATTTCTGCATTCAAAACTTTTATTTATTAGATATGATCGTAATTTGTGTAGTTTGAATTTGATATGATTTTGGATATGGGGATGTTAGTTGTCATTTTTTTTTTCGTTATTTCTGTATGTTTTCCTATGTATCTCGTTATTTAACATGTAAACCCTATTAAAGTGTTGCACATTTTAATAGTATTAAAAAGAATAATGTCATCCACAGGTGATTAAATAGTAGTACTAGAGAGTTTAAGAAAAGTTTAACTAGCACTTTTCTTTCAATATAAGTGCAAATGCATGCGTGCGTATGCAATAATATCGAAATTAAGATGATCGTCTCTCATATGTCTACGAAAAAAACCGTGATCATACAGGGTTAGTATGTTTTATGCATCTTAATTCCTTTCTAGGGCGAGGCACTATAAACAAATCTATCCATGAGGTTTAACATGGCAGAGAATGAAGATGCATTATAATGCGTCAACATTCACTGGAATTCTCCGTGTCAAATTATAAAACAGGCTTTGACATGACAAAAATATATAATTGAACATATCAACAATTACCTTGTGTGGGACTAGGATCGACTGATTAATACTGACAATATAACAGTTTTAGTTATTTGTCACATAATAAAACGTAACAATTGTCTCTCATATATATGTAAGCGCGCATGTATATATGCATTGTTCTGCCGGTAACCAATTGAGCACCAATAAATCATTTTATCGACTATGTAATGTAGCGATTAATCAAAGTCAAATACTCAAATATTGTATTCCAAGAACTTATAGTTTGATAGATTACAATTCTAGTCTGTACAGAACTACTATAAAAATTCATATATGAACGTAATATTGGTGACTTACTCGATATGGGTCACAAATATTGGCTTTTACTGAAACATTTAATTGCATGCTGATTAATTAATAAATTAAATTCGGTAGAAAAATGCCGTGCGTTTAACATATCAGTCTAAATATTGTTTTTATAATGAGCCAACAGTATGGGTTTAAAGATCTGCATATAAATATACATGTATTGTTTTGGTGTGTGTGCTGGGAACTTTATAATAAGTTTACTACACACTCGACGTCGTAGATCGATTATAATAATGCTTTATGGGGTTTGCTTTAATCGAGGTTCATTCTGTTTTTTTCTTTTTTGAAAAAAAATAGAGGGTTTTTATTATATTTTATTATATTTTTTGAAAAAATCGTGGAATTTTTTCTTTTATTCGCTGAAGGTCGAGGTTCATTCTTAAACTAATTAACGTGTCTGCGTGCAAAGATATTTTTGCTCACGCGCGAAGTCAAAGATAAGTTAAAATAAGCTCCCGTAAAATTCCCAAAAGTTTTTGAATTTTTCGATTTAAAATAATTTAATTATTAGAATGTCTAAATTATAACGTACTATTTAATTTTTAACCAAAAATAAAGACGGAGATCACATGAAAGCATCTCAAAACGTATTTAAAAGATAATTTGAAAATTTTAAATATAAAAATGAATGGTTATAAAAATTTTCTCTAATTTACAGCTCCAAGAATCTTAGATATGCCTTAAGATTGTAATTTCATATGCTAAAACATTCTCCTTACATATATTTTTTGTCATAAATTTAAAAATATATTGTAATTTAAACGATAAGAAACCGATAAGAAACCAAATTGTTTCAAGTTAGAAAATTCATAAGTTTAATTTTTATAATTAAAATTTTGAGAATCTGATTGCCGAAATTGGACACTTAGCGACTATTTGTGCCGCTAACATAAAAGTACAGTGTGCATTTATGAGTGTATATTTTGCGTGTTGGCCCAAATATTATAAATGTGTTTTCTTTATAAAAGATGTAGTGAGACAATTTTATTTTAAATCAAGTTGAGGAATACCGAGTATTAATGTTGCTAATCTCAAGCTAATACTTATGCCAAGAATACTTTAAAAACTATAGACAAATACCATTTTCTCTTCTCTATATTCTTTTAATTTTCACTTGAGATAATTTTAATTTGAAATCAATTCGAGGAATACCAAGTAATGTAGCTAACTTCAAGCTAATACTTATAACAGGAATTGTAAAAATCCGGAATTTTCGAGAGTAATTTGGATATTTTACTAATTTTCTGGATATAATATTGGGTGGATTAATTTGCAAAAATTTTGTGCAGAAGGACTAAATTACAATTTTTAGGGAACTAAATTGATAGAGATTTGAAATTTGGGGACTTATGTACAATTTTTAAAAAAATTGCACAACCCACACAAAATAGGCCACGTGGTTTGTTCACCCTCATTTCTCTCTCTCTTCTCTCTCTCTCTCTCTCCCCGACGTACTCTCTCTCGGACCCTCTCGCCTTTCGACGTCAAACCGCCATAGGAGCTGTCGTCGCCGTCGACCGCCCACGCAGCCAACCGACGAAGCATCCTCATGCAACGCCGAAGCTCCGCCGCTCGTCCCCAGTCGCCGCTGCCGCCTGCAACGCCAAAAGAGCACCAAAAGGCCCGAATCGGATTTTTGGCCACCAGCGATGATTTCGGCCACCATTCGACCTCCAACCGGTCCCGTTGGATTCGTCTCATCGCAAGGATCATCAAGCTATATATATCTCAATCCTATTTTGCCTGGATTGAAAGTTGCCATTTTGGGTATTTCGAGTTTAAGTTTGACTTTTTAATCCGGCTGTTGGATTGTGTTTTTGTTGTCATTTTTGGATTGTACTCGGAAAATGGAGAAGTTTGATATATATATTGCCTATATTTGGTGACCGACATGGAAATCGAGATCGGACGGTCGAGATTTGTCTCGTTTTGTGTGCCACCGGCCCAGTGTGGGCCCGGACCCGAATTGGATAAGTTGTATGTCTAACCTAGCTATTTTGGATGCTCGGAATTCAGCGAAGAGGTCCGTTTGTGGAATTGAAGCTCCAGTGAGAAGTTGGTTTTTCACAAGACGACGATCGAGAGCTTGGAATTGGTTCCCGACCCTCCAGGTGATCGTCAATGACACCTTGAGGATTCAATAGCATGGTATTGCTATTTGAGCAAGGTAGCGATTCAATTACCTCTATTTTATATCGTTTTCGAATAAAACTTACTTTCTGCAATATATGAGAACAAATGTGATTTCTAGACTATTTAAAAATCTGTGATGAGAATTGGTTGTATGAGATATATACTGTATTGCTCTGGGAATTTTCTGAGTGCAGATTATTTTGGGTATATTAAAAATAGGGCCGTTATGCTGCTCGTTTTTTTTTTTTTTAATAAAAACCTAGTATACTGATTTTACCAAAATACCAGAGCATGATTATTTTTACACTTCAGTTCTGTATTGCACGTGTCATAGGATCATACATGAGCACCGTGTTAGTATCATAGGTTTACAGAGTGGCACTGTATGCCCTACCGTTGATTTAGAGTCCGTAAACCCGCGCGGAATTTTGTTACTTCTTATTACCTCCCTATTTGGCAGGTGTAGGCAATTCGATTGCCTCTTCAGGTTTGGTAGGCAACATATGGGTGTCCCCTCCGGGTACGGGCTTAGGTATCAGGCAGATTGTTAGGCATACTTAGTGCCATCATCCTGGATTTCCACAGATGAGAGGATGAGAGCTCATGGATATAGGTTGATTTATGTCATGTGCATATGGATTGAATGGTTTTGATTACACTGCTTTTATATATATATGGATTTCCGGTTTGGATTATATATATATGTATATTTTGGACTAAACTAACCATGNGTTTAAGTTTGACTTTTTGATCCGGCTGTTGGATTGTGTTTTTATTGTCATTTTTGGATTGTACTCAGAAAATGGAGAAGTTTGATATATATATTGCCTATGTTTGGTGACCGACACGGAAATCGAGATCGGACGATCAAGATTTGTCTCGCTTTGTATGCCACCGGCCCGGTGTGGGCCCGAATCTGAATTGGATAAGTTGTATGTCTAACTTAGTTATTTTGGGTGCTAGGAATTCAACAAAGAGGTCCTTTGTGGAATTGAAGCTCCGGTGAGAAGTTGGTTTTTCACAAGACGACAATCGAGGGCTTGGAATTGGTTTCCGACCCTCCAGGTGATCGTCAACGACACCTTGAGGATTCAATAGCATGGTATTGCTATTTGAGCAAGGTAGGGATTTAATTACCTCTTTTTTTATATCGTTTTCGAATAAAACTTACTTTCTGCAATATATGAGAACAAATGTGATTTCTAGACTATTTAAAAATCTGTGATGGGAATTGGTTGTATGAGATATATACTGTATTGCTCTGAGAATTTTCTGAGTGTAGATTATTTTGGGTATATTAAAAATAAGGCCCTTTTTTTTTTAATAAAAACCTAGTATACTAATTTTACCGAAATTCCAGAGCATGATTATTTTTACACTTCAGTTCTGTATTGCACGTGTCATAGGATCATACATGAGCACTGTATTAGCATCATGGGTTTACAGAGTGGCGCTGCATGCCCTACCGTTGATTTAGAGTTCGTAAACCCGCGCGGGATTTTGTTACTTCTTATTACCTCCCTATTTGGCAGGCGTAGGCAATTCGGTTGCCTCTTCAAGTTTGGTAGGCAACATATGGGTGTCCCCTCCGGGTATAGGCTTAAGTATCAGGCAGATTGTTAGGTATACTTAGTGCCATCATCCTGGATTTCCACAGATAATAGGATGAGAGCTTATGGTTATAGGTTGATTTATGTCATGTGCATATGGATTGAATGGTTTTGATTACACTGCTTTTATATATATATGGATTTCCAGTTTGGATTATATATATATGTATGTTTTGGACTAAACTAACCATGCAGGAATTCTCCATCACTAAAATATTTTCGACTAGGTAATTATTTTTCCTAGTGGGCATTTTATGCTTACCTCCTACCTTCTTCCTCAGGTGGTGTCCAGCGCGATCTTGGTGATCAAGAAGAGTTAGAGGACTGTAGTTCATTATCTTGGTAATGCTAGAAGCTTATTATCGTGGTGTTTGGATTATCTAGGTTTTGTGTTAGCATTGAACCAAGATTACTACTTTCTATTTTATCAGTGAACCTATGTATGCCATTCTGGGATTTGAGTTTCGTTGTGGATGATGATGTTGCTTAGACTTATATTTTATTTCGTGGTTTTAAATAATTATTCGATCTATGTTTAATGGTGTATACGAACTGTGGGAGTAGTTCACGGGCTGAAATTCTAATTATTTTATTTAAATTAACCGTTTTATAAAAACTAGGACTTTTGACACTTTTCAAATAAATCAAGGAATTTCCCACCTTTGTGAAATTCCCCTTCTGCTACTGGCTCAGATTTTGAGTCGTGACAGAAATTTTTTGTATCAGAGTTTTGAGTTTAACAGCTCCAACGTATCATCATTAAACTAGATTGAAGTTGATTTTATGACAAGTATTCATCATTATCACATTAGCAGTTTCGCATATTGCCTCCTCGTCCAGATTTCACTCATCTGATCGAGGAAATGTAACAGGCATTCATCCAGATGATTAATCCAGACTATCAGCCTCTAGCTCCGAGGGAACGACAGTTAGATCAAGTTGATCATCTCCAATGGTTCATGCATCTCCAGCTAGGGTAGTTTGATGGTAGACCAGAACCTCTCACGGCAATTACTTGGTTGTATGAGATGGAGAGGCACTTTCGAGCCCTTAGTACTCTGATTGAATTTTGGGCTATGTTTGCTATTACCCGTTTGACGGGGAGTGCCATTCCTTAGTAGGAAACAGTGGAACAAATGCAAGATGTAGTGGGCTTGACTTGGGAAGACTTTGAGCGGATTTTCAAGGCTCAGTATGCCAATGAGGATCGACAGGATAAAGTTGTAAACCGGTTTGAGACTTTGATTCAAAGTAATAGAATGGTGAATAAGTACCTGATAGAGTTCACTGAGTTAGTAAGTGTTGTTCTTGGACCGGGTATGAGTGAGAAGTACTGAGTTGCCAAGTTCAAGAGTCGTCTAAATCAGAACGCTTTCAACAGGATTAGTACTCATACCTTCCATACTCTTTTGGAGATTGCAATGGCTGCCCAACGGGCAGAGATTATCGAAGAAAGTTTGGATTTCAGGAGAAACCAGAGGAGAGGTAATGACAAGAAAGCCAACAGAAAGAACCAGGGGCAGTGGTCAGCCTAGGGTATTCCGAACAGTGGGAGCTCGAATAGTAGTGGTTCTTCAGAGGGTGGCAGAGGCAGTCCGTATGGAGGATATTTTGTTTGTGACCAGCAGGGTCATCGGAAGAAGGAGTGTCCCAACTATCTGCATAAATCTCATTTTTCTTAGGGAGGACCGCAGAGGAGCCAGTCCGGTCCTGTTTATTATCAGAACACTCAAGCGAGGCCGCAACAGTCACAGGGTGCGTCGTAGGCTTTTACTTCCCTCAATCTTATCAGCATCAGTACCACCCTCAGGATTTTACTTAGAACTTTCAAACTCCTCGGGCCTCAAGAAGTTTGGGTGGGCGTGGATATGGCAATAGTAGTCCAAGACCTAGTAGTAGCCATCCTAGTCAGGGGAGAGGCAATAAGGGAAAATGGAAGGTGACTGGGCAAGCCTATGCTTTTACTGGGGCAGACGACACTCAAAATCGCACCGACCGATGTGTTGTTGACGGTATGATCCTTCTTTCACACTCTTGGGCACGTGTTTTGTTTGACACTAGTGCATACCATTTATTCATATCCTTATTGTTTACTCAACTGTTGGGGTTGGAATTTTCTGATTTAGATTATATATTGACGTTGGGTACACCAATGAGAGGAGTAGCCGATGTGTCTAGTGTGTGTAAGTCTTGTCAGATTGTGGTTAGTGATAGGAAGTTGCTTGCTGATTTGATTGTTAAGCCAATAGGACAGTATGACGTAATACTCGGTATGGGTTGGTGGTCGAAATATCGAGCGGTTGTGGACTGTCGTACGAAGCGAGTGACTCTTTTTCCTAGTGATGGATATCCTATTATTTATCAGGCTAGAATGAGTCCGTTAAAGCCTAGTCCTGTTCTGAAAGCGTGCTTGGGTGGGAGAAAGAAACTCGAGTGTTATGAAAACTTGTTTGTCATAGATGGCGAAGTAAGGACAGACGATCAAGACCCATGGATTTCAGTGGTGTGTGAGTATTTGGAGGTGTTTCATGAAGACTTACCAGGGTTACCACTAAATAGAAAGATCGAGTTCTGTATTGAACTAGTTTCTGGAGCTCAGCTAGTTTCTATTCTAGCCTATCATATGGTGCCTACTGAGATGGAAGAATTGAGAGAATAATTGGACGATCTGCTTTCCAAGGGCTTTATTTATAGTAGCACTTCTCCTTGGGATGCTCTTGTTTTATTTGCAAAGAAAGTTGATGATTCGTTGAGATTTTGTGTGGATTAGAGGAAGTTGAATCAATTGATATGAAGAACAAATATCCTTTGCCAAGGATAGATGAGTTGTTTGATCAACTCGGTGGTTCAAAGTTCTTTTCTAAGATCGATTTGAGATCTGGTTATCATTAGTTGAAGATAGGAGAGGATGATATACCTAAGACAGTATTCAGAACTCGATATGGTCATTTTAAGTTTCTGGTGATGCCATTTGGTTTGACGAATACTCCCGCAGCATTTATGGATCTCATGAATCGGATTTTCAGGTCATTTTTGGATCGTTTTGTGGTTATTTTTATCCATGACGTCCTGGTGTATTCCAAGATTCGAGAAAAGCTTACCGAACATCTGGAGATAGTACTTAAAACTCTGAAAGATCATTAGTTATACGCCAAGAAATCGAAGTGTGACTTTTGGATGTCGGAAGTGTAGTTCTTGGGCATGAGAATTCTCACGAAGGTATTTCAGTCGATCTCGCTGAGATAGAAGCTGTCATAGAATGGGAAAGACCTAGAAATGTGACGGAAGTGTGTAGTTTCCTTTGTTTAGCAGGTTACTACCATCATTTTGTGCAAAATTTTTCAAGGATTGCTTTGCCCTTGACGAAGTTAACCAGGAAGGACGCCAAGTTTGTTTGGGATCATGAAAGTAAAGAAGCTTTTATCAGGTTGAAACAGAGTTTGAACATCACACCTGTTCTTACTGTTCCTGATAGTAATAAGCCTTATGTGGTATATACCGATGCTTCGAAGACGGTTTGGGATGTGTCTTGATGCAGAATAGTCGAGTTGTAGCTTATGCTTCTCATCTGTTAAAGCCAAATGAAAGGAACTATCCCACCCATGATCTGGAACTTGTAGCAGTGATCTTTGCATTGAAGATTTGGTGATATTACTTATATGGTATAAAGTTCGACATATTCTCCGATCATAAGAGTTTGAAGTATCTCTTTACCCAGAAGGATTTGAACTTGAGACAGCGAAGATGGATTAAGTATATGGAGGATTATGACTTTGACCTATAGTATCATCCTGGAAAGGCTAATATTATAGCTGATGCACTGAGTAGAAAGCCTCATGGTGTACTAGCTACCTTGGTATTTGAAGATTGGAGGAACTCAGTTGCGATTGGTAACTACAACTTGCATTACTTCGAGAATGAAGGAGTTGCTTGCTTGAGCAATATTGTAATTTCACCATCTCTTCTCAAGACTATCTAACAGAGTCAGTGGCAAGATAGGGAGTTGAGGACAATCTAGAATCGGCTTCAAAATGTGAACAGTTAGATAGTTGGATCACTAACAGAGAAAGGTTTTTGCTTTTCAATGTGAAGTTGGTTGTAGCTGATGACTCCCTAATCTTTGAGAAACTATTCTAACAGAGGCTCACAAATCAAGGTTCACAGTACATTCGGGTAGTACCAAGATGTACCGAGACTTGAAATGGTAGTATTGGTGGAAAGGGATGAAGAATGATGTAGCTACTTTTGTGGCTAAGTATTTGACTTGTCAGCAAGTCAAGGCTGAACACCAGAGACCAGTTTACCGAAGACCTTGAGGAAGAATGTAGTTTGAGTGGTAGTCGATCGGTTGACAAAGAGTGCTCACTTTATACCAATCTGGATGGACTACTTACTTACTAAGCTCAGTAGACTATATGTGGAGAACATCATACGCTTTCATGGTGTGCCTTCAAGCATAGTATCTGACAGATATCCAAGGTTCACTTCAAAGTTTTGGAGAGCCTTGCAGAAAGCGTTGGGTACGCAATTGGATATCAGTACAACTCACCATCCTGAGACAGATAGTCAGTCTGAAAGGACCAT
>JXTB01001089.1:0-14798 GCA_002914805.1 Parasponia andersonii
GTGTGTGTACGCGCGCATTGATCAGCTTAGACACAGCTCTTCGTGTTGAGCTTTGGATTCTCTTTGGACGAGTCATAAGTACCTTTCATATCAAAGGTGGCACGTAAATCTCTATGAATCTAAAATAGGCCCAAGTGTAATCAATAAATATTGAACATATGAATTTTTTTTTTTTTTTTTCTTGTCACAAAGAAACACACGAGAGTTCCGACCCTCAGATGCTGATGTAGTAGGAAACATGAACATCGTAGACGAGGTTCATATTGGATAAGATGATTTACATGTTAGTACAACATGACATGATAGTGAAAAACGTGCACACACACTCATGTTATGTTTGTGTGTTATGTAAATTTTATATGGTTTTTACTATTCTGCCCTTATTTTTTCAAACAACAATCAATTTTATATGTTTTTTTTTTCTCTTTAGGCGATCATAGTCTTATCTTATTTTCTTCTTCTTAAAGTTAAACGTGTTTAAACATCTTCAACTCTGTATTAAAGTGCACATGAGTTCTATCATTGCTCTTTAACCCATATGGTTGAGATATATATAAATATATATGATGATAGCATTTCTTTCAAAATTTTGTTTGACTTGGAAAGCTAGTTGAATCAAATTCTTGCTATTATAAGGTTTAGTTTTCCTTCTGTCACTTCTTCAAATCAGGCAAATGAAGTCATTCCGTCTATACATAAACATATATCTATATATAAAGCCTCTACACAAGAGGAAAGAAAAAGTTGAAATTCTTTAAATAGTGAAAAATGCTTTATTATGTAAAGACACCACAAAATTACTCAGCACACTGCTCAAAATAAGAAAGGAATAATGGCTATTTATTATAAAAGGACCACAAAGTCCTCAATTTTCCAGACAAGTAATGCTACGACCAAAAAAACTAACCCAATTTTCCAACTTACAAATGAAATAGACAAATGGAGAAAAGAATATTCAATTAACTGATTTATGGATCCGGTTGGACTTGGACCGGGTCGGGGTTTGCTTGCCCAAAAAACAAATAAAAAAATAAGAAAAGAAAAGATAAGGTAAGAAATGAGAGAGAACCAGCTTGGAAGATACCCTCCAAATCTAATTTTAGGGGTTGGCACGTTTGTAAAAAGTTTTAACTAAATTTCTCAACTTCAACTTCAACTTTGACACCCCGAACGTGTTAGGCCGCCTCCATCTAATACCTTTTATTTATTTATTTATTCATTTTTGTAAATAAATTATTAAAAAAAAAACAATAAAATATTGTCTGAAAACACCAAAAAAAAAAAAAAATACAAAACAAAAACACAATGTTATAGAAGATATTAAACTAAAAAAGAAAAAAAAAAAGCCAATATATATTTCCAAACCTGCTTTTCCTTCGTCTTCCCTCTCTTCATTTTTTTTCTTTCTTTCTCTTTCTCTTTCTCTTTCTTTCTCGTCCCATCGCTTTCCTCCTCTCTTCTCTAAATTATTTGGGATTAGGGTATTGAGTTTTCTGTTTGGTTCTTGAGAAAATCTCCAAATCTGAGCTGAATCGGTGAATTCCAGCTGGTTTTGGCGGCGGAGTGTTTGGTTTTGTTTTTCCCGAGTTTGGTCCGATCATTAATGGTCAATGTAGGTCAGTGTTCTTCCAATTAGGGTTTCGATTGTTTCTCGTCTGAAGTTGAAGATTTGAGCTTTGTTGGTGGAGAAAAGGTTTGGTTTGGATGAGTTTTCTGTGCCTCATTTTGGAGGATTTACGTTGCAAAAGTGTTGAAATTTTTTTACGAATGTTGCACTTGTTTCATTTGATTTTGATCTGATGCTGGGATTGGGAGCTTTACTTGATTCTTTGGGTGGATCTTTTGGGCAAAAGATAGGAATTTCTTCTTCTTAACTTGTGAGCAGCACTTGGGAAAATCTGTAGAGATTTGGGTGTTGTTGTTAGCTGGTTATGAGGTTATACTCAAATAGAGGCTAAGTCGGGAGCAAATCTTGGAAAAAAGTGGCCATTGTTGGGTTCTGGTCCTTCTGGATCGAGTTGCTGAGGTTGAATTGATCATGGAGCATGTGATTGGTAGTAAGTTTAAGCTAGGAAGGAAAATCGGAAGTGGGTCATTTGGGGAGCAGCTCTATTTAGGTAGTGCTTGTAATTGCTGTGGTACCATTGTTCCTTATTTTCCATTTTTCCCTTTTGGGTTTCTAATTTTGTGTTCAGCATTGTGTTGGTTTCGTGTTTTTCTTGCTGAAAACTGGTCTTTTGTTGTTATTGTAGGTGTTAATGTACAAACAGGGGAGGAGGTGGCTGTTAAGCTGGTATGTTAGTTATCGGTTTTATTTAGCTTTATCCATTGTTATGAGTATTGTATAGCATCCTAGACGTCGGCTTCTGTCTGTTAACAAGTTCTAGATTCTGTTTGGTTATGAGCTTGTGGATGATCGGGTGCTCAAACATGGTTTACAGTATGATATGGAACCTATTGCTTTCAAAATTTTAAATGGTAAATTCTGGAATGAGATGTTAAAATTCATTTTTGGCAGTAGAACTGTTGAAGACATTGTACTAAGACTGAAAAGATGGAAATTAAGACTGAAAAGATGAGAGATTTTGTTTTGTATGGTTTCGCTTTTTTCTTGATAATTATTGTGACACTTAAGATGTTGCGTACTGGAACAAACTTTGTGTGAGTTACTGCGGAAGATTCATGCAAAAGGTCCGCCACCATGTTCCAGCAACGTGGAACTCCTTTTCTGTATAACAAAATGATGAACCTTTTTTTTTTTCTTCGTCCTTAAATGTAGTTTGCTTCTGTTTAATTTCTTACAGTTTCTATCAAAGGACCTGATTTTTTCTGTCTTACATTCCAGGAACCTACAAAGACCAAGCATCCCCAGCTTCACTATGAATCAAAATTGTATATGCTTCTTCAAGGAGGAAGTAAGCCCTGTCTATCAATGTCATCATGTGGTTTATTTAATGGACAATATTGCATATTTTGGGAGTAAAATATTTGTAGGGTAGGCATTTTTAACTGGACAATATTATTTATTTGAGTTTAGATTAATTGTTGACTGAGCTATCTGATTCAGGAAAAAATAAACCATTAAATAAATAAATAAAACAAAAGCAAGGAAACTTTGTACTTTGTTCTTTTGAAGTTATCGACAGATTTAGCCCCCCAAAAAATTTAAATGACAGAGGAATGTACTTCTACAAATAATTGTAAACTGTATGCCAACTCGTTGTGTCCCTTGTTGATAGCATGTATCGCCCATGATATCCCCAAAAAGTTCTTCAAAATGCTGATTTTTCTGCACCGTAATCGACATTTGACATGTCCTCCGTGCTTTTTCGAAATATTAGCAAAACTATATGCTCATATACTTATATTTGGTTTTAATATATGTTCCTTTCTCCTTTTGAAGCGGGTGTTCCCCACCTTAAATGGTTTGGAGTTGAGGGTGAATACAATGTTATGGTTATTGACCTTCTTGGACCAAGTTTAGAAGATTTATTCAATTATTGCAATACGAAATTGACATTGAAAACAGTGTTGATGCTCGCAGATCAATTGGTAAGCCATTGTAATTGCCTTTATTAAAGATCAATCTTGAAGATTGAATTCCCAAGATAATATGTTTGCCTCCTCATTTCCAATGTTGCTTTTTCAGATCAACAGAGTTGAATACATGCATTCAAGAGGTTTTCTTCATCGTGACATAAAGCCTGACAACTTCCTAATGGGTCTAGGGCGTAAAGCCAATCAGGTATTCTGATCTTCTGTAGTTTAGCGCATTATTTCACATTTTATTAATTTACATGCATGTCTATTCACTATTAGAAAGGTTTAACAAATTTTTGTAATTTCACAAACAGACGACAGTTGAAGTGTCAAGAAACTTTATGCCTCTCAGTTGTGAAATCTTTATGTTCTCAAATGCTGCTTATAGAACCAGTGTACACATATTTGATGTACTTTTGCATGTTGCTGAGTTATCTTGTTGCAGGTATACATCATTGATTATGGCCTTGCAAAGAAGTATAGGGATCTTCAGACTCATAAACACATACCGTACAGGTATATTAGATTTGTTAGGTTTAAATGTTATGATTAAAATGTACTGATTCTTTGTGTGTCTCAACGTCAACGAGCTTCTTTTTTTTTTTCTTTTTCTTTTTTTCTGAGGTATATTGGATATGTTAGGTTTAAATGTTATGATTAAAATGTACCGATTTTTGTCTGTCTCAACGCCAATGAGTTTTTTTATTTTTTTTCCGCTGAGAGGGGGGAGGGTGTGTTGAGGGGGTGGATGGTACCATAACGTGAAATTTTCGTAGTTCAAAAACAAGTTATAACTTAATGTCTATGCATTGTCTCATCTTAATGCGTTTTCTTATCATTGTATATCAGGCATGCATGATAGAACAAATAGAATCTTTTGAATAACAGATAGCTCAATATTATGGTTGACTTTTTGCTTTTTATGATTCCATGCCTTGAAAGGAAGGAAAACATTGGATGTATATCAGTGACCGAAAAAGTATGTACCATGTGATGAAGACAGGTCCAAGTAGATAGTAGATACAATTAACTGCTGTTCTGCATAATATTGTTAATTTTAACATGATTCATTCCACATATAAACCACTGTATAGACCATCTATGTTATTATACTTCTCAGTTCATGCCCTTGAGCTTGCCCCCCCTCTTTTATTAATTAATTATGTTAGTTGGCTTGGAAAGCATCAATTAGTAGTTTGTTATTGGGAAAGAAGGGTTCAAGGTTTGAATCCCACCAGTTATTTCTGCCCTGTTCTGGTGTTCTCAGGGAGGTTCATTTGCTATGTGTGTTGGTACTGGATCCTTATGCCTTTGTTCTAAAAAGGATCCTTATGCCTTTGCTCTAAAAAGGATCCTTATGCCTTTGCAGTACAAGCTCGTCACTTTTCTCCTTTTTTCCCCATCTTTCAGGGAGAACAAGAACCTCACAGGCACAGCTCGCTATGCAAGTGTTAACACTCACCTTGGAATTGGTTAGTTTGTTCTTTACTTTTAGATATTTGAGAACTTGAGTTTTCAGGTATTGCCTTTTATTCAATTTATTGTTTTATTGTACCTGCAGAACAAAGCAGAAGGGACGATCTGGAATCTCTTGGTTATGTACTTATGTATTTCCTTAGAGGAAGGTTGAAAATACTGTAGCCACACCCTTTTTTTTTGTTTTTGGTATTTGCTACCTGTGGAGTATTATATGCATCATCACTTGTTCTTTATTTAATTTTACTCTTTGTTCATCAGCCTTCCTTGGCAGGGACTAAAAGCTGGCACAAAAAAGCAAAAATATGATAAGATCAGTGAAAAGAAGGTTTCAACTCCCATAGAGGTATTGTAACTTGCTACAATTCTACTTTTTTGCAAGGCATTTCACTCGCTCTCATCCGCTGTTATCTGCATGGGCATGGCATGAACAACCAATGGGTTTTGGCAAATCCGGGCTTGATCACCCAGGAAACTGTATTTTTACTAAATTGCACTCATATATGTGTGCAGTGTGCATAGATATCTAAGCCATGGATGCACCTCCAAGGCTGTTAGTATTGGCCTATGTTTTGACTTGTTAAGCTTAGCTGATGTTTGGTTTTGGTAGTTTTAAACTTCAGTAATATATGGCTCTGGGTATGTTTTAACAGGTCCTGTGCAAGTCATATCCATCTGAGTTCGTGTCCTACTTTCACTACTGTCGATCATTGAGGTTTGAAGATAAGCCAGATTATTCATATTTAAAGAGGCTTTTCAGAGACTTATTTATTCGAGAAGGTAATCCGTAAATTGCAGCTATGTTCTTATAGTTTGTAAACATTTCTTAAGATCCATTATTCTTATGTTTTATTTCTTCAGCATGTGTCCAGGTCTTTTGCATCTATTCCTTTTATATTCTTCAACTTTACCTTGACACTGCTAGCACTGCAGGTTATCAATTTGATTATGTCTTCGACTGGACCGTATTGAAGTATCCCCAGATTGGTGGCAGCTCTAAGGGAAGGGTCAGTATTGAACTTTGCTATTATAACATTTTTGTTTCCTAGGAACATTAACTTATTTAGATCTTGTTTCTGTTTTAGCATGCCAGTGGAAAAGCCGGTTTGAATGCAGGACCATCTGTAGGAAGACCAGAAAGAATTTCAGGTCTGCTCTCTTTGAATTTTTCTATTTCAGATATTAGGTGCCCAAACTGAACGTGGTAAAAAAAATAATAATAACAAATAAATGAATTCGGAGGGTGGGGTACTCGAAATCTTTGGTCTGGTTGTTATTTGATATTGACGAGTATTCGGTTTGGATGTGGGCTAGGAAATTGCTAAGTATGCCTACCATAGCCATGATTTATTTAGTCAGTTGACAACTGCGCATTTATGTTACTATTTGTATAACTTAATTTTCTGTTATTTAATATGTTGATTTTTCAAATTTTGACTTATCATATGTTGATTTTTTTTTTTAATACTCTGTTACCCTTTATTTCTCTACTTTTCTTCTCAAAATGCTTGACCCAGTTGTGCAATTGCACTTTTCTAGTTGGGAAAGAGATCCGAGATAGATTCTCTGGTGCAGTTGAAGTATTTTCTAGGAGACACGGCACAGGTTCTAGTCCACGTAATGATCATTCAAAGTACAGGTCTTATGAGGATGTACCTTCATCAAAGGATGTGGTAAAATTTTGTTTCCGAGTTGTCTCTATTTCTATTTTCAATGGGATGTGGCCAAGTTCAAATTGTAGGACTTTTATTAAATTTATTTAGTGTAGTATGCTCTAATGTTAGTTTCACCCGGAGTTCTAGTTATAACAATTCTTACGGAGAGCCCTTACTTTCATTTTCCAGCGCCATGATTCTGAAAGAGGACGCAGTTCTTCTAGATATGGCAGCACTTCAAGAAAAGCTGTTATCTCAAGCAGCAAGCCTGGTTCCTCAGGTGAGCATAGTGATAGTCGAAATGGTTGACTGGTCTCAAGTAGTGGCCGCCCTTCTACTACGCAAAGGATTCTGCTATCTCGCACTGGAGCTGGAAGAGGCACCCGAGATGATCCCCTCCGTAGCTTTGAGTTCCTTTCCATCCGAAAGTAATCGGGGGTCTTTTTTTTTTTTTTCCCCCTACTAAAAGAACACTTTCTTTACCCATCTTATGGATAGATAAATACCCCTGTATGTGATGAACTACTTGATTTTTTTTTTCTTTTTTCCCATTCTTGGTAAATGGGGTGTCACCTAATCGCTACGGTTAGAGAGAAAATACCATGTCGTTTAATGACATTATTCCCAGGCTTTTCTTCTCCTTTTCTCCATCTGAAGAGCTTTTGGCCTCTGCAACGGTTGTCTCCACTTAATCCCTTGGAGCAGAGAATTTGCTTACAGTATTTTCCTGTACAATATTTCTTGGGGGTTCATTCTGTACCGGATTCGAATAGTCGTTGTACGTAATAATTAACTGTCATTATTATACTTGTAACCAACGTTGGTTGTTTTTGTATCCTCTTTTTAGCTGCTAAGCATTTACTCGACCAAAGTTGCTTCTGATTGGTTAGCTCAACGGGTTCTCTGAGACTGAGAACTCAACAAGTGACAAAATGCTTTAGGTCATAGCTTTGAGGAATATCTCCAACAAATGAAAACATAGTGATTTAACCATTTACTAAATGAATGAGGACGATGCCAAGATCCTAATTGTAATCCCAAAATTTTAGTACTAACATATGTGGTTTACATACGTGAGTTGTTATCAATTAGGGAGTTAGTTTTACTACCGCTTTAATAATATTCAACAATTATAAAGCGACAATTTACGCATCACATAAATTAGTATTAAAAAGTTGTAATAAATATTGAGATTTCTAGTATTATTCAATAAATAAAAGCTCTCATATCACATCATTGATGGTAATAGAGACTCATCACATCGTTGATAGTAATAGAAAGTGGGATAAATAGTGGATATATCCTGCATTATGAATTGAAAAAGGTCATCTACTCCAACGTGTTTGTTGAGATTTGTGTTCCTAAAGCAGTGAATTGTAAAACACAATTCTCTATGGGTGTTCAAAAATTAGTTCCAAAGTGACTAATCCAATCCATTTTTCTTGGATAACCTACTTCACTTGGATTGGATTTAATTGGCTTTAGATTTGAAAAATTGACCTGAGTAGTAGTCTTTTGTCATGGATTTACTTTTTTAGTAGTCTTTCTCAAAATTATATTTTTAGTAGTCTCTAAAAAGTGAAAAGACCAACTTGCCCTCCTTTACCGTACAGATTCATTTCTTTTTTCCATGGCCGCAACTTGTTTTCTTCTCATTTGTAATTTCTTTTTCGAGAGAGAGAGAGAGAGAGAGAGAGAGAGGATAACGAGGATTCATACTATTTCTCTCATAAAATGCCTAAAAATTAAATAAAAATCACACATTTCCTCTTATTTAGATCTCTAACCATTATTTTCTCATCCACAAAATTGTCCCAACCCATTCTAGATCACTGAAATGTCAAAAAATTCGATCATCTGCAAAAAAAATAGCTCAGCCCGTATACGAAAGAAAGCTATAGACTAAAATTTGAATCATCGTTTACCCATTTAACACCATCGAAATTGAGAAAGACGAAGGTCCCTGGTGATGACACTACAAACTCGCTAATTTGTATATTAACACCAGTATCAAGAAAGTTGGAGAAAAAAATATAAAGACATGGTCACAAAGCACATAGACAAAACAATTTTGAAGGTAAATTAATAAAATGTAACAGTAAGATACAAGTTTGTGACTTAGAGTCACAGTTGTAACCACCATATGCCACATTAACTTTAATAAAATCGTAGCAATATCTTTGATACTCTTTCGCTGTTTTATGAAAGGTTAAGAGGAGTACCAGGGTACCAATAACCCGTGGCAACTAATTGGGGAAGAAAAAGACAATTTGGTATATTTGAAGGTAAATTAAGAATTTGTGACTAGTCATAAATTTCGTGACATAGAGTCATAGTTTTAAGCACGTACCATATTAACTTTGACTTAATCACAATAATTGTTTTGACACTTTTTCCTTGATTTATGAAGGGCCAGGTAAGCTAGAGGCAACTAATAAGCTATAGTAGCAGGCTGGGGAGGAAGAGCACCACCATCTAGCTTTAAACTATACTTAAAAAAGTTATGAACATTAATTTTTACGAATTAATGTCACAATTATAACTATATAATTATGATTTTATTAAGAAGGTGGCACTTCATTTTCTCCATCCTAATATAAATGTTATTTTGGTCTCAATGACCGTTATAATTCGTAAGAATAACACTGTCTATTTCTACATAAATAATAACACTAAACTACAATTAGTCAAAAATTAACAACATAAGAAAACAAATTATATGACAAAATCTCACTATATTAGCGATAGTATATACAGAAGCTGTGACAAAGTATTACAAATCATATAATGTATGGTCACATAAATTATGACTATTTTCTAATGCTATTTTTCAAGATCTGAAAGGAAATACATTTTTAACTACAATTATCAATAGTGTGAAATATGTGACAAAAGGTCACATAAGTTAGAAGTATCAGAAAAAATTGTGACATAACATCACAAACTACTCACATAAAGTGTGACAAAATGTTACAAAAATTGTGACTATTACTAATGCTACTTTTCCTGATGTAATAGGAAATATCTTTTTAGTCGTAGTTACTACTAGATCGATATCATATGACCTTATACAAGTATTATCCAATTAATTATAATACTAAATAAGAATTTACTGAAAAAAACATGCACGTGCCTCATGTTTTCATCGAAAATATAAAGACGAAATTTAAAACGAAATGGACTCACAAAGAACAAGATTTTATCAGAACAGAGAGAGAGAGAGAGAGAGAGAGAGAGAGAGAGAGAGAGAGAGAGAGAGAGAGACTTGTTGTCGATCTAATTAGAAAGAGTTGTCCATAAGAGAATTAAGCTTTCTAAGGTACAAAGACATATTATAAGAGGGGAGAGAGAAACAGAGAGTTAGACGAAGAAGAACGACAAGTTCCTTCAAAAAAAAAAAAGAAAAGAAAGAAAAATAGCAGTAGTTTTGTATATTTGTGAGGGAAAATAAGGAGAAAATATGGAAAAAAAAATAAAAAAGTAGGACGAAAAAAGAAAAAAAAAAATGAAGAAAAATGCGAAACTAAATCGGACTTCTCACCTAAAAATCATAGTGTCACCTCGTTAAAAATAGAAAAAAAGTGAGTCAAAAGGTTATTTTGGAATGACAAATATTTCTCTCTCCAAATACTACTACAAAAGTCATTATTTACTACTGTAATTATAAATATGAAAAAATACAATAAGAAAGTAAGATTGTGTCAAATTAATATTATTCTCGTCAATTTCCCTTTTGGAAACCTGATTGTATTAGATTGGTGCCATTTTTTACAATAAAAATAACAAAACCAAACAAATCCAATGCATATATTGTTTAGATTTTTAAATGTTTATTTAGATGCACATATATTATTGGAAGATTTATGAAGTTAATTTTAGTTACTTTATACATTTAACACCAAGTTACCAATATAGTGACTAGCCGTCAAAATGAACTTTTTTTCTTTTAAGATTTGGTTAAGGAAGAGTCCCTCGTCGGTGGAGTACAAGAATTTTGGGCTTTTGGCTAATTATAGTAGGCGTCTAAAGCGTAGCGTTGCTTAAAGAAATTAAACTAAAAGTTAAATAATTGCTTTCACGACTAAAAAAAATGGAGGACGCTATGGTGGAAGTGGCTATGGTGTACGTAGAATGTGGCTAAATTATAGGTAGATGAATGTGACTTAAACTATGGGTACATGTGACTATTTGTTGATGGACTTCAGTTTATTATCATTACGTTATTTTTGTGATCACATCGTTGTGATTCAACGAATCTCTCATGATAATTACTTGTCACTAATAAGAAAAATGTTTGCGACCACATTGTTCCTATTAAGCGAATCTCTTATAATAATTACTTGTCACTAATGTTTGTGACCACATTGTTCTTACTAAGATATAAAAATTTGTGACCACATCATTCTATAAGAGTTGTATTAGTCGGCGAATCTCTCATAATAATTACTTGTCACTAATGTTTGTGACTACATTGTTCCTATTAAGATATAAAAATTTTGTCATTCAGTGAATCTCTCGTAATAATCACTTGTCACTAATAAGAAAAATCACTCGTATTAAACGAGAGAGATATGCTTTAACAATTAGCATAACTTTTTGCTCCGAATCATCAAATCATGGAAAACAANACTCTAGTAACAGAAAATTCCATTAGTACATAATAATCTTCTGAATTTATTATGTTTAAAGTTCTTTCAACCAGATTTAACATATTCCTATGCCGATTCAGTTCTAAATACTTCCTTTATAGCATCGATTTTCAATGGGTTATATATGGTAACGGCATATTCCTATATCTTTACTATGTATCAATCAATTTAGATCCAACTAAAATTAACTTTTCCAGAATTAGTCCTAGTTTGTTTATTCTAGATATTGGTGGCCAAACAATAATAGGAATTAATGATAAAGCTCACTTGAGTGAACAAGAGGAAATTACCATAAATACTTAAAACAACATTTAATCCTTCATTACAACCTTAGATTCATCAATATCCCAGCTAAGAAAAACTTATCACATATTTTGGGGTTCAAAAATCAGTAAACAAAAGTAATTCATAGATTACATAAAGTTCAAGATAAGAAAAAGAAATTAAATACAAAGAAGATTTAAGAAGGTATGGAAAAATCTAGTTGGATAATGGTAAATCGAGCTCCCTGCTGCTAGTACTTCCTCTCCTTCGTCTTCTCTTCTCTGTACTCTCTTTTTCTCTTTTCTTTTCTTCCTCGTTTTTCTCTCTGGTCAGCCGTCCTCTCTACCTTCCTCTACAGTACATTTTCCTTTTATATCAGAGTAGGTAAGATACCCTAATACACGTGTTAGCCAAATACAGAGTGAGGACCACTTTTGTTTCATTTTCCCTTAGCTGGTATTTAATATTAGCTGTCAGCACCAGCTGTGCGTAAAAGATGCCAACTGGAAAAAGAATTCTGTTGTTTAGTATTGCTCTGGCACGATACTGTAGCAAAGTTACTTCCACCTTTTACTTAAGTTCAGCATTCCTTCAAAGATGTGGCCATTTAAATTTATCAGAATTCAAGTCCTAATTTCAGCATTTCTACTATAAATAAAAAGAAAATAAGAAAGATATTGACTATATTGAATTGTAATCATCAGATCACCACAGACAAAAATAAAATAAAGAAAAATACTTAAACTAGACAATTTGATCCTTTAAAACAGCTATCCCAAGACTCAAAAACATACCAAATAACTCTATTTTTATAGAGTTATCACACCCCCAAACTTGAATTGTTACTCGTCCCAGAGTGACAAAAATGACATAGACACAACAGAGCTCTGGTTTACTGACAGAAAGAAAATCATTCCTTAGTTCGTTGTTCCACTTTCAATCTTCATCCTCTGATCAGAATCACCCTTCCTCAAACACTAGTTCAATTTATTTCAAACTTACTTTAACATGTGATTTTCCTTTGAGTGTGTGTGTGGAAACTATGGTTAGAATTCTCTGAATTACTGAAGTCATCTTAAAATATGATCATTGGGCCTAACTTTCTGGTTTCAAAAGCTGATCTTGTAAATCCTTCTCCACTAATGNAAAATCATTCCTTAGTTCGTTGTTCCACTTTCAATCTTCATCCTCTGATCAGAATCACCCTTCCTCAAACACTAGTTCAATTTATTTCAAACTTACTTTAACATGTGATTTTCCTTTGAGTGTGTGTGTGGAAACTATGGTTAGAATTCTCTGAATTACTGAAGTCATCTTAAAATATGATCATTGGGCCTAACTTTCTGGTTTCAAAAGCTGATCTTGTAAATCCTTCTCCACTAATGTAAGTCAACAAAACACTTCAGACTTATAAGGCTTTAACAAACTTGTACTACTGAGCTTAATTTGGGGGATGATTTTATTATTACTTGTTGTTGTTGTTGTTTTTTTTTTTTTTTACTTACTTCCCCAAACTTAAGCTCATCTTTACTTTCAATGTATCATGCCTACACTAAGTCTTCCATGTTTAGTCTTCTATATTTTACTTCGAAAGATTCACAAAATTCATTTCTATCCCTTAAGCCCTCACAATTATTCAAGATTTCTTAAGTTTTCCTAAAGGCCTCTAATCCATAGCTCTAGTGCATAGAGAAACTGGAAATTTCACATATAATAGCAAGCTAAAACAAATATCTACAATATTCAATTCACGGCAATTCATCTTATAAGCTGAAAATTTTAAAGCAGTAAAAGTTTAATGAAACTCGATCATAATACTGTAGCACACTAGAGCAATAGAACAAAAATAGATATTAACAGACAACCGCACAAAACACATAAAAGAAGTAAAATCAGATAAAATACCCCCAAACTTAAAAACAAACAGTGTCCCCACTGCAACACAAAATAAAAGAACAAATAAGGAAATAAAAAGAGAGGGTAAAGAGGTTAAAACTCCCTATCATAATTACGCTGCAGCTCCATTAGATCCATCTTTATCAGATTCTGTCATGTGCTCATCGTCCAAATCCTGGAGTATTTCTTCTAGAAATGCAGGGAAACTTGGAATGGGTTTGGTGAAATTCTTCTGCAGGGACTTCTTTAAGGCATTGTCCCATTCCTTTGCATATGCCCAGATTTGCTGCTGCTGCTGATGAATTTGCTGCAGCATTGTCAGCATCTGGTACTGCTGAACCTCCTGTTGACTTATGCACTACTCCAGAGATTTAAGCTGCTGCAGGGTCTCACTGGTGCTGCTGCTGGATGCTGCCGCAGGTCTGCTTGATGAGGGTCGATGGGAATGCTCGGCTGGTCCTTCTTGGGCAATTCGTACCACAGCAATGGCATCTATTTCGTCCGTGTTGTGCAGCTTTTCTTCATTTACCAGGTAAGGAGCACGTGCATTGCGACACATCCTGGTAATTAGAGATGGGAAAAATAGAGTCCCTGATTTCCTGGCAGCACATGCACAGATTTCCCTATGAATAATCCGACCCACATTGATAGATTTACCAGTCAACATGGAGTACAATAGCAACACACGCTCCTTGGAAACTGTTTTGTCATGTGTGGTGGGTAGCAGATGAGATTTTAGAAAATGATACCAAACTTTTGCAGGTGGGTTCAGTGAGCTTCGAAGACATGTGTAGGCACCCTGGGATGAGACATTCCATTCAGCTCCTGCTATAACAACTATCTCCAGCACCGTGGCTAGTTCAGGTTCCGTGATGGCTTCCATGAATTCAGAGTGCTCATCTACCGGATCCCCCAAACCATAGATGGTATTTATGGCTTCCGCGCTCAAGGGCACCTGAACTCCTCTAACGTACACGGTGTCATCGTCTGGTTTAGTCATGTTGGCGTAGAATTCGCGAACCAGAGGCACAATCGGGTCCTCCGGATGTGCGCAGAACAGCTGCCAGTTGTGTTGGATGATGACATCTGCAATGAATGGTGGCTGCCCTAGTGGCTTACTATTGTCCTGCACGAACCCTTTTTTGGCACTTAGAGGCCGATTTTGAATGTTTTCTTCATACCTTATTTCGGCTGCTTCAGATTTTAATTTGACTGCTTTGGAGGCTTTACGAGCAACTCTCTTGATTCCCATTTTTCCCCCAAACTTGAGCCAGAATTTCTAGCAGCCGTCTGAAGTGTAGTTGCTGTTGAAGGAGAT
>JXTB01001095.1:0-28721 GCA_002914805.1 Parasponia andersonii
AGCTATTCTGCGCTCATCCGGAGGACCCGATTATGCCTCTGGTTTGCAAATTCTACGCCAACCTGACTAATCCAGACGATGACACCGTGTATGTTAGAGGAGTTCAGGTGCCCTTGAGCGCGAAAGCCATAAATACCATCTATGGTTGGGGGGATCCGGTAGATGAGCACTCTGAATTCGTCGAAGACATCACAGAACCTGAACTAGCCACGGTGCTGGAGACAGTTGCTGTAGCAGGAGCTGAATGGAAGGTCTCATCCAGGGTGCCTACACATGCCTTCGGAGCTCACTGAACCCACTTGCAAAAATTTGGTACCATTTTCTAAAATCTCGTCTGCTACCCACCACACATGGCAAAACAATTTCCAAGGAGCGTGTGTTGCCGTTGTACTCCATGTTGACTGGTAAATCTATCAACGTGGGTCGGATGATTCATAGGGAAATTTGTGCATGTGCTGTGAGGAAATCAGGGGCTCTATTTTTCCCATCTCCAATTACCAGGATGTGTCGTAATGCACGTGCTCCTTACATGGTAAATGAAGAAAAGCTGCACAACACGGGCAAAATAGATGCCATTACTGTGGCCCGAATTGCCCAAGAAGAACCAACCGAGCCTTCCCATCGACCCTCATCAAGCAGACCATCGGCAGCATCCAGCAGCAGCACCACCAGTGAGACCCTACAGGTGCTTAAATCCCTGGAGCAGCGCATAAGTCAATAGGAGGTTCAGCAGTACCAGATGATGAAAATGCTACAGCAAATTCATCAGCAGCAGCGGCAATTCTGGGCATATGTAAAGGAACGGGACAATACCTTAAAGAAGTCCCTGCAGAAGAATTTCACCAAACCCATTCCAAGTTTCCCTTCATTTCCAGAAGAAATACTCCAGGATTTGGACGATGAGCACATGGAAGAATCTGATGAAGATGGATCTAATGGAGCTACACTATAATTATGACAGGGAGTTTTCACCTCTTTACCCTTTCTTTTTATTTCCTTATTTGTTCTTTTATTTTGTGTTGCAGTGGGGACACTGTTTATTTTTAGGTTTGGGGGTGTTTTATCTGATTTGATTTCTTTTATGTATTTTGTGTGATTTCTTTTATGTGTTTTGTGTGATTATCTGTTAAAATCTGTTTGTGTTTTGTTACTCTGGTGTGCTACAGTATTATGATCGAGTTTCATGAAACTCTTACTGCTTTAAAATTTTTAGCTCATGAGATGAATTGCCATAAATTGAATATTGGGGATATTTGTTTTAGCTTACTATTATATGTGAAATTTCTAATTTCTCTATGCACTAGAGCTATAGATTAGAGGCCTTTAGGAAAACTTAAGAAATCTTGAATAATTGTGAGGGCTTAAGGTCTAGAAATGAATTTTGTGAATCTTTCGAAGTAAAATGTAGGAGACTAAACATGGAGGACTTAGTGTAGGCATGATACATTGAAAGTAAAAATGAGCTTAAGTTTGGGGGAAAAAATGATGTGAAAAATGAATACTCCACTATTTTGAATTACTTAGTAACCAGGGGTAACATGAGCTCCATGTATACCTTTGCATCAAATAGTAGTTTAGAATATGAGTATGCCTTGGCAACTCTGAAAGTGACTTTGCTAAGTAACCGGGTGCCTTCATCACCAATGTTGGCATTCGCGTAAAAAGGCATTATGACATTTGAGTGAAAAAAAAAAGAAAGTAATAATAAAATCATCCCCCAAATTAAGCTCAGTAGTGCAAGTTTGTTAAAGCCTTATAAGTCTTAAGTGTTTTGTTGACTTGCATTAGTGGAGAAGGATTTACAAGATCAGCTTTTGAAACCAGAAAGTTAGGCCCAATGATCATATTTTAAAATGACTTGAGTAATCCAGAGAATTCTAACCATAGTTTTCACACACACACACTCAAAGGAAAATCACATGTGAAAGTAAGTTTGTAATGAATTGAACTAGTGTTTGAGGAAGGGTGATTCTGATCAGAGGATGAAGATTGAAAAGTGGAACAAAGAACTAGGAAATGATTTTCTTTCTGTCAGTAAACCAGAGTTCTTTTGTGTCTATGTCATCTTTGTCACTCGGGGACGAGTAACAATTCAAGTTTAGGGGTGTGATAACTCTATAAAAATAGAGTTATTTGGTATATTTTTGAGTCTTGGGATAGCTATTTTAAAGGATCAAATTGTCTAGTTTAAGGTGTTTTTCTTTATTTTATTTTTGTCCGTAGTGTTTCTGATGATTACAATTCAATATAGTCAATATCTATTTTATTTTCTTTTTATTTCTAGTAGGAATGCTGAACTTAAGTAAAAGCTGGAAGTAACTTTGCCGCAGCAACGCACCAGAGCAATATTGAATAGCAGAATTCTTTTTCCAGCTTGCATCTTTTACGCACAGCTGGTGATATTAAATACCAGCTAAGGGAAAATGAAGCAAAAGTGGTCCTCACTCCATATTTGGCTAACACGTGTGTTAGGGTACCTTACCTACTCTAATATAAAAGGAAAATGTACTGTAGGAAGAAGAAGAGGACGGCTAACCAGAGAAAAGACGGAAAAGGAAAGAAAAGAGAGAAAGACAGTACAGAGAAGAGAGGATGAAGGAGAGGAAGTACTAGCAACAGGGAGCTCGATTTACCATTATCCAGCTAGATTTTTCCTTACCTTCTTAAATCTTCTTTGTATTTAATTTCTTTTTCTTATCTTGAACTTTCTGTAATCTATGAATTACTTTGGGTTGCTGATTTTTGAGCCCCAGAACATGAGCTAAGTTTTTCTTAGCTGGGATATTGATGAATCTAAGGTTGTAATGAAGGATTAAATGTTGTTTTAAGTGTTTACGGTAATTTCCTCTTGTTCACTCAAGTGAGCTTCATCATTAATTCCTATTATTGTTTGGCCACCAATATTTAGGATAAATAAACTAGGATTAATTCCGGAAAGATTAATTTTAGTTGGATCTAACTTGACTAATACATGTTTCAAGTGTTTTTTTAGTGGATTCTTGAATTTGTAATGATATAAGAATATATCGTTACCATGTATAACCCATTGAAAATCGATGCTATAAAGGAAGTATTGAGAACTGGATCAGCATAGGAATATGTTAAATCTGGTTTAAAGAACTTAAAACATAATAAATTCGGAAGATTATTATGTATTAATGGAATTTTCTGTTACTGGAGTGAATTTTGCCATAAGCATTACTGCAGCAATTGTACCCAGATTTGCAACCGAAGAGGATTCAATCATCCCAGCTTAATATATTTATCCATTTACAATCTCTTGTTTAGGTCATATTGTTTTATGTTTGGAATTTACATTTTTTTATTTTGCATCTGTCAAATCTTATAGTTTCTTAATTCAGCTTATTTGACATTAGTTTTATCCAACTAATTTTGTTAATCAATCCTTGTGGAGACGATACTCAACTCATTACTATATTACTTGTTCGGCTCGTGCACTTGCGTAGCAATTATAAAATAACGCCAATAGGTTTGACCACTTGCTCGCATAAAAGAAGCCGAAGTCTAATGGGTTTGATTTCACTTGGTAAAACCAAGCAAACTCTTCAGGAGTGGGGGTTTCTAAGCCTAGTTTATGGTTTAGTATGTACATACCTACTATGTATCTATAAGTGTTTGGAGTTAGTTGAAAAAGAACGACTCTGTAATAGTCGACGATGGATTTTATGTAAGGATGAAGTGGAAGGTGGAACCCGTATTTGAGAACTGCTTTAGAGAATGAGGCGATTCCGCGAGGTGGTGTATATGGTCGATTGAACTCCATGGGAAGGCGAAGAGGGATGGCGATCTAGTAGTTGCATATGATCTTGCTGAGCCTGTTCGTGGTGCAGTTCGTCCTTATATTGGTACGTGACCAGTCTTCTACATATTGATAACCCGTTGCAAATGCAGGGGAATCTCTGATATGCCGGGCCATTGGTCTTGAGGAAGGTCGCCTATGCGAGGACTACCTTGCCTGACCCTGGTTATCTCAACTTCGGGTTCTGGCTCAAGATAATCTTCGAGGTTTATGGAGCTAACACTGGTATTGCAAGATTCTCCTGAGAATGCATTCCCTTCCCTAAAATCCTCACTACTAGATATCTGAAAAGAAATATGGATGGATTTAGTCCTATGCGAGCATCAGGGACCTTAGCTATATGCGAGCAGTTTTGGGGTCTCATCCTAGGATTACATCAACAAGCTACTTATCGAATTTTTTCTAATCGATCTACGGATTCATAAAAATCGTTCGAGCAGTTCGTTAAAAAAAAATAAAAAACTCTTTCATAATTTCATCTCTGTCAGTCATCTAAAAGAATCTATAAACCAACGAAGGGGATGTAAAAATTTCCATTTTACAGTCCATCCGAATATGGGATGGGTTTATGTTCAGAATATTTAGGCTCTACGGTTTGTTCCTATTTTCTAGAAATAGGATCTGTAAATAAGAGTTCTGGAAAAATCGAAGAATAAGAGTGAGAGGATATATACTAACCTTTCTTCGAAGACGGAGGGACCAAGATGACGTTTGAAGGATTGTGATGATAACTTCGTCGGAGAAGATGACAAAGTTGTGCGAGCTGAGAAACAGAACGACGCCGGAAGGATTGCTCTGTGAATACTTCGAGTTTCGAGGGGAATAGCAGACGATAGGTTTTTTTTGAAGAGGAGGTGGATTAGTTTTCGATATATATGCCTCGAGCATCATTAAATCACAGCCGTAGATCAAAGTATTTAATTTTCAGATCCAAAGGCCGAAGTTCACACAGGATTTGATTTTTCCGAAATTAAATAGGTATCTTTTCAAAATTTGAAACGATTCGATTTAAGACGACAGCTGGCATCATCGCTATCATTATGTCTGTTTAAAAAGGAAAAAGAAGGGAAAAGTCTCCTCGAGTTTTGCTATTCTTCATAGAAAAGGTGACACGTGATTTCATCTATCAGAAAAAGGTGCGCGTGATCTTGAAAATGTGAGATTTGAGATCTGGCGACTCTTCGACTCTTCAGGGGTCTCAAGTCTAGGTCATGACATCGCATTTTTTAAGCTCGCACTTCTAGTAAGAGGGAAGCTCCATTTTGTCCTAAAGAACTAATGGAGCTGGGGGGCAATTGTTGTGCGGTCTAAAATCCTATATGTTGGTTAATACCAAAAAGGGAAAAGTTGACCAAGCGAACATGTCAGGTCACATGAGAAATAATTAAATGCGACCTCTTCTGAAAGAGTTACGCGTAACCTCTACCGCATAAGTTAGTGTGACCTCCTCCGAAAGAGTTACGTGTGACCTCCACCGCATAAGTTAGTGCGACCTCCTCCGAACGAGTTAAGTGCAACCAGATTGAAAACTAGACTACGCTTCGTCAAAACGGGTAACTTATAAAGAAAAGGAAACAAAAGTTTCTCTTTAAAGATCGACTAGTCATCTCATTTAAGTGATTACCTAGTTATATTATTACTCAAATTGTATTGCCCGATTATACAGTTACCCATTCTCACAATTGGGAAACATTGAGCTATCCTTACCTATATAAAGGGAGTTCAATGTTTCAATCGGGAATCTTTGATTTTGGAATCTTTGGAGAACCTTTTAAACTCTTGCTTCTTCTTTCCAGACAACACATTGTAATTTTGAGCTCTTGTAATTCTCTAGAAAATAGTAAAAAAACAATAGACGTAGGCTCATCTTTTTTGGGGCTGAACCACTATAAAATTCTTGTCTCTTTGTTTGCTTTAGTTAATTAACCCTTTTCATACATAAGCCACATTTTGCAATTTTCCTAAATTTATTGTTGACAAAACCTCCGTCAACAGTTTTTATTCCATATATGGACTTGAATTGTACTTCCTCTTCCCCTTCAATTCCAGGACTAGTCTTTCCGATACATGAATTGGAAATAAATAATAACTCACATAGAGGTGAAAGATCCTTACAGGTTTTTGTTCTTTTAGTAATTTATTTTATTAGCATGTGGTAAGACTCTTTTGTATTATCTGCTTGAATGATTGTGTGGATTTGCAGTCAGATTAGATGCAGAATTTGTCTTGGTAAAAAGTTGGTTTGAGATTTTGTATATGTTATCAATTTTCTTTTAAATATTAATATTGGCATTAAGACCATCATTTGAGGCATTAAGACCATCATTTGGTCTTATTTTAATAATTAACAAATTGTCTATAGCATTTTAAGTTCTCAATTAGCATTTAATAGTATCACTATTATTTTGAATTGGTTTAATTAGAGATAGATTGAAAGATTACAAAGTAACGTCACACGGAAAAAACCTTAGAATTTAGGAGTTAGATGGTTTAGTAGTTAAGTGAATGTTCAATTTTCCTATAATATTGGAGTAACTTGAATTTCATTATTGTTTCTAATATTAAATAATGCTAATCCATATAGATATTTGAATCGAAACAAGGTAATTATACAAAAAGTTTTGCGATTTAGGGGTTACGAGTAATTGAACAATAGTCCATGGTATTTACAAGACACATGCATTTTAGATTCTAAATTAGCATTTAGTGGTGTCATTATTGTTTTGAAATGGTTTAATTTGAGATAGGTTGAAAGATTAAAAAGTGATATCATATGGAAAGAACCTTAGAATTTAAGGGTTAGATGGTTTAGGGGTTAAGTGGATGTTCAATTTTCCTTATAATATTAGAGTAACTTGAGTATTGTTGTCATTTCTAATATTAAATAATACTAATCCATACATATTTGAATCAAAACAAGGTAATTATTTAAAAAGTTTCACGATTTAGGGGTTACCAGTAATTGACTAATAGTTCGTGGTATTTACTAGAAACAAGCATTTTGAGTTCTAAATTAGCATTTAGTGGTGTCGTTATTGTCTTGAAATGTTTAATTTGAGAAAGGCTGAAAGATTAAAAAGTGATGTCGTACAGAAAAAAAACCTTAGAATTTATGGATTAGACAGTTTAGTGGTTAACTGAATGTTCAATTTTTCTTGTAATAATGGAGTAAATTGAGTTTTTTGTTGTTGTTTTCAATGTTAAATAGTGTTAATCCATATTTATTTGAATCAAAACAAGGTAATTATTAAAAAAAATTCCCGATATAGGGGTTATGAGTAATTGAGCAATAATCCATGGTATTTAGTGGAAACAAGCATTTTGGGTCCTTAATTAGTATTTAGTGGTGTCATTATTATTTTAAAATTGTTTAATATGAGATAGGTTGAAAGATTAAAAAGTGATGTCAAATGGAAAAAACCTTAGAAATTAGGGGTTAGATGGTTTAAGGGTTAAGTGAATATTAAATTTTCTTTGTAATATTCAAGTAACTTGAGTTTTGTTATTATTTCTAATATTAAATAATGCTAATCCATATATATTTGAATGAAAACAAGATAATTATACAAAAGTTTCACGGTTTAGGGGGTTATAAGTAATTGAGCAATAGTCTGTGGTATTTAGTGGAAACAAGAATTTTGGGTTCTCAATTAGCATTTAATGGTGTCACTATTTTTTTGAAATATTTTAATTGGAGATAGGTTGAAAGATTAAAAAGTGGCATCCTACAGAAAAAAAAAAACCTTAGAATTTATGGGTTAGACGGTTTAGTGGTAAGTGAATGATTAATTTTCCTTGTAATGTTGGTAAATTGAGTTTTGTTGTTGATTCCAATGTTAAATAATGCTAATCCATATATATTTGAATCAAAATAAGGTAATTATAAAAAAAAATTTCTCGATTTAGGGTTTATGAGTAATTGAGCAATAGTCCATGATATTTAGTGGAAACAAGCATTTTGGGTTCTAAATTAGTATTTAGTGGTGTCATTATTGATTTGAAATTGTTTAATATGAGATAGGTTGAAAGATGAAAAAGTGATGTAATATAGAAAAAAACCTTAGAATTTAGGGTGTAGACAGATTAGGGGTTAAGTGAATGTTCAATTTTCCTTGTAATATTGGAGTAACTTGTATTTTGTTGTTATTTCTATTGTTAAATAATACTAATCTGTATATATTTGAATCAAAACAAGGTAATTATACAAAAGTTCCACGATTTAGGGGTTATGAGTAATTGAGCAATAGTCCATGGTATTTAGAACAAGCATTTTGGCTTCTAAATTAGAATTTAGTAGTGTCACAATTGTTTTGAAATAGTTTAATTGGAGATACGTTGAAAGATTAAAAAGTGATGTTCTATGGAAGAAACCATAGAATTTATGGGTTAGGCGGTCTAGTAGTTAAGTGAATATTCAATTTTCTTTGTAATATTGGAGTAACTTGAATTCTATTGTTATTTTTAATGTTAAATAATGCTAATCCAAATATATATTTAAACCAAAACAAGGTAATTGTACAAAAAGTTTTGCGATTTTAGGGTTATGAGTAATTGAACAATCCTCCATGGTATTTAGAGGAAACAAGCATTTTGGGTTCTCAATTAGCATTTAGTGCTGTCATTATTGTTTTGAAATGGTTTAATTTAAGATAGGTTGAACGATTAAAGACTAGCGTCATACGGAAAAAAACCTTAGAATTTAGGGGTTAGACTATTTATGGGTTTAGTGAATGTTCAATTATCCTTGTAATATTGGAGTAAATAATGCTAATCCATATATATATGAATCAAAACAAGGTAATTCTAATAAAAGTTCCACGATTTAGGGGTTACGAGTAATTGAGCAATAGTCCATGGTATTTATTGGAAACAAACAGTTTGGCTTCTTGATTAGCATCTAGTAGTGTCATTATTGTTTTGAAATAGATTATGGGTTACACAGTTTAGAAGTTAAGTGACTGTACAATTTTTTTTTACAATATTGGAGTAATTTGAATTTTATTGTTGTTTCAAATGTTAAATAATGCTAATCCAAAAATATATTTGAATTAGAATAAGGTAATTACACAAAAAGTTTCGCGATTTAGGGGTTATGAATAATTGAACAATCGTCCGTGTCATTTAGAAGATACAAGAATTTTGGGTTCTCAATTAGCATTTAGTTGTGTCATTATTGTTCCGAAGTGGTTCAATTTGAGATAGATTGAAAGATTAAAAAGTGACTTCATACAAAAAGAACCTTAGAATTTAGGGATTAGACGATTTAGGGGTTAAGTGAATGTTTAATTTTCCTTGTAATATTGGAGTAACTTGAGTTTTGTTGTCGTTAATAATGTTAAATAATGCTAATACATGTACATTTGAATCAAAATAAGGTAACTATACAAAAGTTCCACGATTTAGGGGTTACGAGTAATTGAGCAATATTCTGTGGTATTTATTGGAAATAAGCAGTTTGGCTTCTCGATTAGCATTTAGTAGTGTCACTATTGTTTTGAAATAGTTTAATTAGAGATAGGTTGAAAGATTAAAAAGTAATGTCATACAAAAGAAACGTTAGCTTTTATGGGTTACACAGTTTAGTAGTTAAGTGACTATACAATTATTTTTGCAATATTGGAGTAATTTGAATTTTATTGTTGTTTCAAATGTTAAATAATGCTAATCCAAAAATATATTTGAATCAGAATAAGGTAATTACATAAAAAGTTTCGCGATTTAGGGGTTACGAGTAATTGAACAATCGTCCGTGGCATTTAGTAGATACGAGAATTTTGGGTTCTCAATTAGCATTTAGTTGTGTCATTATTGTTCTGAAGTGATTCAATTTAAGATAGATTGAAAGATTAAAAAGTGACGTCATACAGAAAGAACCTTAGAATTTAGGGATTAGACGGTTTAGAGGTTAAGTGAATGTTTAATTTTCCTTGTAATGTTGGAGTAACTTGAGTTTTGTTGTCATTTCTAATGTTAAATAATGCTAATACATGTATATTTGAATCAAAATAAGGTAACTATACAAAAATTTCATGATTTAGGGGTTACGAGTACTTGAACAATAGTCTGTAGGATTTAGAAGAAACAAGCATTTTGTGTTATCAATTAACATTTAGTGGTGCCATTATTGATTTGAAATTGTTTAATATGAGATATGTTGAAAGATTAAAAAGTGATGTCATAAGAAAAAAACTTTAGAATTTAGGGGTGAGACGGTTTAGTGGTTAAGCGAATGTTCAATTTTCCTTATAATATAGGAGTAACTTGTCTTTTGTTGTTGTTTCTAAAGTTAAATATTGCTAATACATATATATTTGAATCAAAACAAGGTAATTATACAGAAAGTTTCATGATTTGGGGGATACATGTAAATGCGTAATAGTGGATGGTATTTAGTAGAAATAAGCATTTTGTATTCTCAATTTGCATTTAGTGGTGTCATTATTCTTTTAAAATGTTTTAATTTGAGATAGGTTAAAAGATTAAAAAGTGATTTCTTACGGAAAAAACCTTAGAATTTAGGGGTTACAAGGTTTAGTGGTTAAGTGAATGCTTAATTTTCTTTCTAATATTAGTGTAACTTGAATTTTGTTATTGTTTTTAATGTTAAATAATGCCAATCCATATATATATTTGAATCGAAACAAGGTAACTATGCAAAAAGTTTTGTAATTTAGGGGTTACGAGAAATTGAACAATAGTGCAAGGTCTTTAGTAGATACAAGCATTTTAGGTTCCCAATTTGCATTTAGCGGTGTCATTATTGTTTTCTAATGGTTTAATTGGAGATAGATTGAAAGATTGAAAAGTGATGTCATACGGAAAGAACCTTAGATTTTTATGGTTAGATAGTTTAGGGTTAAGTGGATGTTCAATTTTCTTTATAATATTGGAGTAACTTGAGTTTTGTTGTCATTTCTGATAGAGCGAATAATCTATTGGTAACCTTTATGTTGTAACATGACTGGTTTCACGGTCATGTTACAACATGCGACTAAATATTTGACCTGAATAAGTTTTTCAGTAATTTCTATATTTTCCTTTTATATGCTTTAGGTCACGATTTGTATAGTTATCAAACATAAAAATATGATCATATTAATGCATAGACGGATCATAAAAATCTGATCATATTAATGCATAGACAGATTCAATTGAGAAGGAATGAGTAAGTGACTCTTTCCTAAATTGGTTTTGAGTATATGTCTATATTTTATTAAGAAAACTCCTTTAATTGAATATTTTATGTGTAATATCTTTTATGGAAGTTTCCTTAACTCATTTATACTGATTCTCACTAATTAAAGTTACTCTAATTCGTGTTATTAGTTGTTAAATAGGTTTGAGTAACTTATATATTTACACCAGGAAAGTAATCTGAAAGTTTCTTTTTATGTTACAATATGACTGGGTTGACAAACCATGTTGCAACACGTGGACAGAATCAACAACTACTTTCCAGATCCATTTTCTAAGTTTAGTAACAGACTTGGTTGATCTTGCAAGTCTTCTAATTAATATTAAATGCTCTTAATTGTTATTTTGCAGACCTTACATGTGAAGGCTTGCTCTCTTCTCTATTTAAAGGCCACTCAAGAGTAGCTTTATGTAGAGAGACTACTTATTGTATTTTTCAATTTTAAAAGAAAAGTTTTTCTTTTAGCCATATTTTAGACTTAGGAGGTGTCCTAGTCATTTAAGTGATAGTGCTTCGGAAGAGGTACTGATTATCTTCGGGTGAAGATCGACTTCAAGTACCTGAAGGGATTTTAGAAGAACGAAGTCAACCTAAGACGAGTGGTGCTCGCTACACACGTTAATGAAGGAATACATCTATATTGCGACAATCAAAAGATGGAGTCCTTTTATTGTATAAGTCAAATTAGTGTTTGTATTCATTCAAACTTTGCTAATAGTGTTTATTATCTAGGCATGGCCTCTTGGACATAGGTTATCGGGAGATAACTAAATCAAGTAAAAATATCTTGTGTTATTTTTATAATTTCCGCATTACCACCTCACATAATTAATTGGAAATTAATTTGATTAAGTAATACCTGATAAACGGATCTAACAATTGGTATCAGAATGGGACGCTAACGTTTTTAATGAGATCTTGTAGTATATTTGATCTGATTTTTTAGGTATGTCGTTCTTTGCTGAAGGTGGGTCCATATCACGCCCTCCACTTCTTAATGGCACAAACTACTCCTATTGGAAGGCATGCATGAAAGCTTTCATTAAGGCTCTTGATGAAAAAACTTGGAGATCCGTTCTTAGTGGTTGGAGTCCTCCAACTATTAAGGATGATGAAGGGAAGGATATTATTAAACCTGAGTTGACATGGTCATCTGATGATGACAAACTTGCTAATTACAATTCTAAGGCTTTGCATGCTATATTAAATAGAATAGATGCTACTAGGATTAAGTTGATCACAAATTGTGAATCTGCAAAAGAGGCGTGGGATATTTTGCAAACACACCTTGAGGGTTCTAGTGATATGAAAAGAACCAAATTAATCATGTGGACCTCTAAATTTGAAGAATTACGAATGAGAGAAGATGAAACATTATCTGAATATTTCACTAAGCTTTATGATATCTCTAACAAAGCTTTTGCTCCTAGAAAACATTTTTCAGATACAAAGATGGTTAGAAAAATTTTTCGATCATTACCTGACAGGTTTCAACCAAAACTCACAGCAATAGATGAGAGCAAAAACCTTGACACCATGAAAGTTAAGGAGCTGATGGGGTCTCTTCAGACCTATGAGATGAACATTAAGCAAAGAAAAAAGGAGAAAACCATTGCTTTAAAGGCTGTATCTGAACCAACCGATAAAGACGGTGAAGAAGAGAGTGACGAGCTTGCCCTCTTATCAAAGATCTTCAGCAAGTTCTTGAAGAAGATGAGCAAAAAGTCAAAATCTGATAATTCCAGCAAAGGTAAGCCCTCTCCTAAACCTGATTTTAATAAGAAGAAAGGGATTCAATGCAGAGAATGCAAGGGATATGGCCACGTGCAAGTTGAGTGTGCCAATATCTTGAAGAAAAAGACAAAGGCTATGACTACTATATGGAGTGATGAAGAATCTGAAGGTAGTCATGCTGAAGATGACAACCATGTAAGTAATCACGTAGCCTTTGGTGTTTCTTTGGTTTTAGATGATGTTTGTTCTTTGCAGAAATCTGCAGGTCGTGTTGCAACACAGGCTATGCAAAGCAGTTCTGTTGCAACATCCAGAACAGAAAAAGATCATGATACTGATTCTGATTCTGACAATGATGAATCTGAACTGAATGTAGAATCAATTCAGGCATCATATGAGAATATGTATTCTCAATAGATTAGAGTGGTTGATCAGAACAGATTACTTGAAGTAAGAATTTCTGCCCTTATTCAGTACAAGGATAATTCAGAAAAAAAGTGCAGAAATTGGAGGCTTTGCTTGCTGAAAAAGAAGCAAAATTAAAAGAAATCTCAGCTGAATTTGAAAGGACTCAAAAGTCCTTAAAAAGTTTGAATTCAGGGACTTCTACTTTGGATCATATTCTGATAATTGAAAAATCCAGTTCTAATCATAAAGGACTTAGATTTAAAGATGAGCACTCTAACTCCAAAACTATTTTTGTTAAGAGTTCGATTTTTAACTCTGGTGCAGGAACAAGTATCGATGTTGCACCACAGAATAAAATTGCTTCACCATCAGAAGTTACAAGTAATCGTGTTGATGTTACAACACACGTTGCAACACACCATAAATCAACAGCATCTGGTTCGATAGGTAAGTATGGTAAGTTTATTCCAACTTGTCACTTTTGTGGTGTTAAAGGTCATATCAGACCTCGGTGTTTTACATTGATGAATTTTTTAGAAAATAAATATTTTTCACATATGATTTCTTTCCAAAGAAAAACACCTAGGAAAAAGATAGAACTTTCTGATAAAATGAGAAAAGTTTTGATAAAAAAATATGAACTCAATTGTTTTAGAGTTTTTACGTGTTTTTGAATATGTGCTACTAATGCTTGGTACTTTGATAGTGGGTGTTCTAGACACATGATAGGTGACAAATCCATACTAGAAAATTACAAGGAAGATGCTTCTGGTTTTGTCACTTTTGATGATGGTGTGAAAGGAAGAGTTCTTGGAAGAGGAACTCTCAATGTTGAAGGATTCCCTAGATTAAAGAATGTTTTGCATGTTGAAGGACTTAAGGCTAACTTGATTAGCATAAGTCAGATTTGTGATCAGAATCTTCATGTTAATTTTACCCGTTATAAATGTGTTGTCAAGGATAAAAGTGGGAACTCTGTTTTAAAAAAATTGAGATCCACTGACAATTGTTATACATTGACTAATCCACAAACCTGTAATAATGTATCCATTAATAAGATTGATTTATGGCATGAAAAACTAGGTCATTTGAATTTTAAAATGTTGAAAAGAATTGTCTCTACAGGTGCAATTCGAGGATTATCAGGTCTTGATAAAAAATCTCCAGGTATATGTGGACCTTGTCAAATTGGGAAACAATTGAAGACTACACACAAAGTTGTACAACATGTTACAACATCAAAGGTGCTGGAGCTACTTCATATGGATCTGATGGGTCCTATTCAAGTAGAAAGCATTGGAGGTAATTGAGTCAAATTCATGTATTTTTAATCCCCTCTCACCCCTTCCACCTCTCCTTCCCAACCAAAAAGAATAGTAATAAATGTCCTGATCCTTGAGTGGTATTGTGACAAAAATCCGTGCAGATTGCAAAAGAACATGGTGGTATCGTAAGATTTGTCCAAGTTTCTTGTTTAGGGGCATCTACATCATCCCCGTCTAGAATGCTAAGAGCTAAAGCTGCTGCAGAAGAGGCTGTACTGAGAGAATTGCCTGAGGTAGATTTATCATGTTTTGATGGCTGATAATGGCTTTTCTATTGAGTTTGTACCAGTGCCATATTAATTACACTGTTACTATCATGTCTTTGGGTGTGTGGATGATTTTTCCAAGTACTCTTGGGTAGATTTTTTAAGAGAGAAATCTAACATATTTGATGCTTTCAAAACATTGTGTGTGAAACTTAAGACTGAGAAAAATTGCAAGATAGTGAAAATTCGGAGCGATCACTATCAAAATAAGACTGATTTTTGTGATGGACTGATAGTGAGAATTCGGAGAAAACTTAAGACTGATTTTTGTGATGGACATGGTATTTCACATGAATTTTCTGCACCTAAAACACCTCAACAAAACGGTGTAGTAGAGAGGAAAAATAGGACTTTGCAGGAAATGGTTCGTGTCATGCTCAATAGTAGGAAGCTATCCAAGAGATTGTGGGCTGAAGCAATAAGCACGGCATGTTATACCATTAATTGTGTCTATTTGCATCCAGGTACAGCAAAAACACCCTATGAGATTTGGCATGGTAAGAAACCTAACCTAAGCTATTTTCATATTTTTAGGAGTACATGTTATATCCTAAATGATTGGGAACACTTGGGTAAGTTTGACGCTAAAAGTGATGTAGGTGTTTTTCTGGGTTATTCAAATAATAGTAGAGATTATCGTGTTTATAACATGAGAACTCAATCTATTATGGAATCTGCTAATGTTGTTGTTGATGATCTTAAAGATTTCGCAGATTTTTTATAAGAAGATGAAATTCATAGCTTTACTGATGAAGCTGTTGTTAATCCTATTTCTGATTCACATGTTACAACTCAGCCTGATGCTATTACAGGACCAGACAATCCTATTACAACATCAGGATCAGATGTTACAATATCCTCCGGACAGAGAGACACGTTTTCTGCTGAACCTTCAGTGGATATTCATTATCCAATCAGAAGAGAACCATCATCAAGGGTGAAGAAAAATCATCCTTCTGATCTTATTATAGGTAATCCTGATGATGTGATGGTCATAAGGAGGAGAAACATAAATCTGGTAAAATATGTGTGCTTTACCTCTATGATTGAGCCTAAAAATGTTAAGGAAGCCATATTAGATGAATTTTGGGTAAAGGCAATGCAAGAGGAATTAGAACAGTTCACTAGGAACGATGTGTGGACACTTGTACCTAGACCTAGGAATTCTAATGAGATTGGAACCAAATGGATTTATAAGAACAAGTCTGATGAATTTGGTAACATAATTAAAAACAAAGCTAGGTTGGTTGCCCAAGGAATCACATAAGTTGAAGGCATTGATTTCGATGAAACATTTGCTCCCGTTGCTAGATTGGAATCTATTCACTTACTTCTTGCCATTGCATGTCTCATAGGCTTTACTTTATACCAAATGGATGTAATAAGAGCATTTTTAAATGGTATTTTGAATGAGAAAGCTCATGTAGAACAACCTAAAGGTTTTGAAGATCCTTATTTGTCTAGCCATGTTTTTAAACTCAAAAAGGCACTATATGGAGGGCATGGTATGAAACAGGTACCTAGGGCATGGTATGAAAGGTTAACAAATTTTTTGATTGAAAAAAGCTACAAGAGAGGGGGAGTAGACAAAACTTTGTTCATCAAGCACTTTGAATCTGGTATTATTATTGCTCAGATATATGTTGATGACATTATTTTTGGTTCTACATCTGATAATAAAGTACATGAATTTGTTACCCAGATGAAGAAGGAGTTTGAGATGAGTATGGTAGGCGAGCTGATATTTTTTCTAGGTTTGCAGGTTAAGCAACTTGAAGATGGGATTTTCATATCTCAATCCAAATACGCCAAAAATCTTGTGAAGAAATTTGGTTTGGAATCTGCCAAACACATGAATACTCCCATGAGTACTAATCTCAAGCCGACCAAAGATGAAAATGGTGTTGATGTTGATCCAACGCTCTATAGGAGCATGATAGGAAGTTTACTGTATCTTACAGCTAGTCGTTCTAATATTTCCTATAGTGTTGGTATTTGTGCTAGATATCAATCTAGACTTAAGGAGTCTCATATTCTTGCTGTAAAAAGAATCATTAGATATGTTAATGGGACTGTTGATCATGGAATTGGGTACTCAAAGGAAACTAATACTCATCTTGTTGGTTATAGTGATGCAGATTGGGCAGGGAATGCTGACGATAGAAAAAGTACAACTGGAGGTTATTTCTACCTCGGGAATAACTTAATTTCATGGCATAGCAAAAAGCAGAACTCTATCTCTTTGTCGACTGCCGAAAGCTGAGTACATTGTTGCTAGGAGTTGTTGCACACAACTATTGTGGATGAAACAGATGCTAAAGGACTACGGTATTGAATTGGATAATTTAGTAGTATATTGTGATAACACTAGTGCTATCAATATTTCTAAAAATCTAGTGCAACATTCTAGGACTAAGCATATTGATATTTGTCATCAATTCATTAGAGAATTGGTTGAAAATAATGTCATTATTTTGGAGTATGTTGCAACAGAGGACTAGCTTGCAGACATATTCACTAAACCACTTGATTTTGTGTGTTTTGATTTCCTAAGGAAGTCCTTGGGAATTTGTTCTATGTAAATATTTCTGTTTTATTTTATGCCGAATTTTTGCCATTTGAAATTGAAATTTTTGTATATGGAAAGTTTAAAAGAAAATTTTGAAAGAGATGAATTTTTATTAATCATAATTTGATTTTTTTTATTATACAGTCTTTGTTATCTCATCTTATAAAATTTCTGGATTGATTGATGAAAGATGGATTATCTTGGATTGAACTTTAACTGATGAACCCTTGTTTTTTTGATCTTAGAAAAATTTGTAAAAAAGGCTCTCTAGTCATAAAAAGCTACCTACACTAATGCGTGAAAGCCATTCATGAGTAATCCGGTTCTATGTATCACAAATACAGTAGAGGATGATTTACCATGTGAAAAGGGCTATCTTAGTGATAGAGTGAAAGCTCCTGACTGTGGGTGCTTCATTTTTGTGTTGTTATAAAAAAAAAAAAAGAAAAAAAAGGCCAGTAGTAATAAACAAAGATGTACTGCTCAAAAAATCACATACACGCTTATAGCCCGAAATTTAGAATGGAATTTCATGGAGATCAACATTTTTAAGGTAAGTCAATTGTCTTTCAATCCTTGATGGTTAACCTAAAAGCAATCCGGAAATTTTATTTGATAAAATTGGCAAGTCCTGTTTATTTTAAAAATTAATTTATGATTGACATAGATTTATTTGTTTCAATTTTTTATTCTAGCTTTCCATACATATTAAATTTTGAATTTGTGGCAAAATAAGGTATGTTATAACATTGAGATATTTACAGATCTTTATTAAAAAAAAGGCAGTTTATGGAAAAACTGCATGCTGACATCATCTGTTGGAACACGTTCCAAAATTATTCATGGCAGTTATTTCCCAAGCTTTATGGCTCCAATTTTAATTTGTTTTCTTTTAAATTTTGGGTAACTAAGGGGATATATATTCAGATTGTTTCAACCCTAAAATCCCAAATTGTCTCAGCCGTAGTCTCTTTTTCTTCTTTCTTTCCTTGTTTTTTTGTTTTTCTTTTCTCTGTTCCTATAGAAACTGCCAGCTATGGTAAACACCAGATCAGGGAAAAAGAGCAAGTTTGCTCCTGCTCCGAAAGGAAAGGGGAAAACGTCATTGCTGGCCAAGAAGCAGAAATCGGTGGTCTTGCCGACCTCTACAAAAACAAAGCCATCGTTGCTGGGGAAAGTGACTGAACCAGAGGTTGTTCCATTACAACCCATCGAATCATAGAAACTAACTGATTCAAGAGATTCTTCTCATTCCCCTAATTCAAAATCAATTGCTCATTCAACAGATGAGTCGGTTCCGAGAAAAGGAGATGATGGTAAGAGTTCTAAATCAAGTCTTCATAATCAAAAATCGATGGAAGCACCTGCCACAACATCGCTTCCAGAACCTGTTCTTTAAATAAAGGCTGTTGCAATGTCAAAACCCACTGAATTACAGACCCCTATTGCGACACAATCAGAGAAGTCACCTATTATTTTTGATATTCCAACATAGCACACACATGCTGTAATTCCCTCTGCTATTGACCAGAATCAACCTGATGTTGCAACACAAGTAGCTACTTCGTTGGATACTCTTACTGCTCAACCCTATAAGAAGTCTGCTGGCCAGTCCTGCAAACAAGCCATGCAGAAACCTAAGAAAGCCACTGCAGCTATGAAGGCAAAGGGTGTTTCCACTTCTACAACACCCACACTAGGTTATAATATTCATAATGCCTTTACTCCTTGGTACTATATGAAAAAAATTGCTGCATTAATGAATGTCTATGGTCAATGTCAATTTATTCCTAAAAGAAACATCAGTTCTAAGTCCTTTTTAAGTATTGGTGTGTTAAAAGCCATCGAAGATCAGGGATAGGATAATACTGTGTTTAAAAACAAAGGTTTTGTGTCTCGGGTAGTTCAGGAATTCTATGCTAATATTACTGATGGATTTGATGAACCTGATTCCATTACCTTTCATAAGATCTTTGTTAGAAATCATGTGTATGACTTTTCGCCTCAAGTGATTTCTGATTTTCTTGGTGTACCTTTGAGATCTCATGATGAGTTTAAAAAATCTTTTGATGAAGACATGGTTGCAATTGAGTTACTTGGGACAAAGAAGAAGTGGCCTAAAGAGGATATTCTTCAAGTCATTGATCTGACCTTGAAGTACAGAGGACTTCATCGGATTACTATGCACAATTGGAGACCTACCACACACTATCCAACTATTGACTTTGATATTGCTAGCTTTCTATATGATGTTGGAATATGTGTATCAGTGAACTTGGGACAACTGATTTTTGAGCAAATTTGTGAACTTTGCAATCTCAAATATCCCAAGAAGAGGCTGATCTTTCCATCACTTATTTATGGGATTCTATCTCAGCAACACCCTCTCATGTATGACTCTGAGTTCCTCACAGCCACTCCATCCAACATCGTGTTCAATCTTAAGGAGAAAGATCCAGTTGAGGGGGAGCTTTAAGCTACTACTGATATTGGTACACAAGGTCCTGCTGCTACTGATGTTATAACATCCACAGATCAAGAAGCCAGGCTTACAAAGATCGAGAAATTGGTTGCTGCCATTACAAAGAAACTGGATGTGGACATGGATGATATTTGATCTTTATGTGTTTCTTTCTATTTTCTTTTTTGTTTTTTTTTTTCTTGGTTTGTATAAGTTTGATATAATTTGGGCGTGTTTAATTTTCTGTAGGATTAACTTCTTTTGTATTTTGATGTTTCAACATGTTCTAGTTTCATTAGTTATTTTGTGATTGACAATTTTTATCACTTGATTTTTCTTTGCCTTTAGATTTTTTGTCCAAAAGGGGGAGAAAGCATATTTGGATTTTGGATTTTGGATACTGACCTTATTTTGCAGGCATATCAAATATTTGTCTAAAAGATGCCAAAGGGGGAGATTAAAAGAGCGAATAATCTGTTGGCAACCTTTATGTTGCAACATAACTGGTTTCACGGTCATGTTACAACATGCAACTAAATATTTGACCTTATTAAGTTTTTCAGTATTTTATATATTTTCCTTTTATATGCTTCAGGTCACGATTTGTATAGTTATCAAACATAAAAATCTGATCATATTAATGCATAGACGGATTCAATTGAGAAGGAATGCATAAGTGACTCTTTCCTAAATTGGTTTTGAGTATATGTCTATATTTCATTAAGAAAATTCCTTTAATTGAATATTTTATGTGTAATATCTTTTATGGAAGTTTTCTTAACTTATTTGTGCTGATTCTCACTGATTAAAGTTACTCTAATTCGTGTTATTAGTTGTCAAATAAGTTTGAGTTTCTTATATTTTTATACTAGGAAAGTAATCTGAAAGTTTCCTTTTATATTAAAACATAACTTGGTTGACAGACCATGTTGCAACACGTAGACAGAATCAACAACTACTTTCCAGATCTGTTTTCTAAGTTTAGTAACAAACTTGGTTGATCTTGCAAGTCTTCTAATTAATATTTAATGCTCTTAATTGTTATTTTGCAGATCTTACACGTGAAGGCTTGCTCTCTTCTCTATTTAAAGGCCACTCAAGAGTAGCTTTATGTAGAGAGATTACTTATTGTATTTTTCGGTTTTAAAAGAAAAGTTTTTCTTTTAGCCATATTTTAGACTTAGAAGGTGTCCTAGTCGTTTAAGTGATAGTGTTTCAGGAGAGGTGCTGATTATCTTCAGGAGAAGATCGACTTCAAGTACCTGAAGGGATTTTAGAAGAACGAAGTCAACCTAAGATGAGTGGTGCTCTCTAGACACGTTAGTGAAGGAATACATTTATATTGCGACAATCAAAAGAGAGAGTCTTTTTATTGTATATCTCAAATTAGTATTTGTATTCATTCAAACTTTGCTAATAGTGTTTATTATCTGGGCGTGGCCCCTTGGACGTAGGTTATCAGGAGATAACTGAACCAAGTAAAAATATCTTGTGTTATTTTTACAATTTTCGCATTACCACTTTACATAATTAATTGGAAATTAATTTTATTCAGTAATACCTGATAAACGGACCTAATAATTTCTAATGTTAAATAATGCTAAACCATATATATTCGAATCAAAACAAGGTAACCATACAAGTTTAGGGGTTGGATGGTTTAGAGGTTAGGTGAACGTTCAATTTTCTTTGTAATGTTGGAGTAACATATGTTTTGTTGTTATTTCTAAAGTTAAGTAATGCTAATCTGTATATATATTTCATTCAAAACAAGGTAATTATAATAAAAGTTTCACGATTTAGGGGTTACGAGTAATTGAGCAATAGTACACGGTACTTATTAGAAACAAACAATTTGGCTTCTCGATTAGCATTTAGTAGTGTCACTATTGTTTTGAAATAGTTTAATTGGAGATAGGTTGAAAGATTAAAAAGTAACATTGTACGGAAGAAACGTTAGCTTTTATGGGTTACACAGTTTAGTAGTTAAGTGACTGTTCAATTTTTTTTGCAATATTGGAGTAATTTGAATTTTATTGTTGTTTCAAATGTTAAATAATGCTAATCCAAAAATATATTTGAATTAGAATAAGGTAATTACACAAAAAGTTTTGCGATTTAGGGTTACGAGTAATTGAACAATCGTCCGTGGCATTTAGTAGATACAAGAATTTGGGGTTCTCAATTAGCATTTAGTTGTGTCATTATTGTTCTGAAGTGGTTCAATTTGAGATAGATTGAAAGATTAAAAAGTGACGTCACACAGAAAGAACCTTAGAATTTAGGGATTAGATAGTTTAGAGGTTAAGTGAATGTTTAATTTTCCTCATAATATTGGAGTAATTTGAGTTTTGTTGTCGTTTCTAATGTTAAATAATGCTAGTGCATGCATATTTGAATCAAAATAAGGTAACTATACAAAAATTTTATGATTTAGGGGTTACAAATACTTGAACAATAGTCTGTAGGATTTAGTAGAAACAAGCAATTTGTGTTCTCCATCAACATTTAGTGGTGGCATTATTGATTTGAAATTGTTTAATATGAGATATGTTGAAAGATTAAAAAGTGCTGTCATAAGAAAAAAACTGTAGAATTTAGGGGTGAGACAGTTTATGTTAGCTATTATTAGCTCAAGATTGACAACCCAAGAGGGGGGTGAATTGGGTTTTAAAACGTTTTAAGAAACTTTTCAGCTATTCAAAACCATAGACCACTATTTTAAAACTTTTTAGCTAAATCAATAATAATGCCAAACATATAGCAATAATAGCAAGTATATTAAGCACACTAAATATCAAACACTCAATTAAATAGCTTGCAATAAAGTAAAGAGTGTAGGGATAGAGAAAGTGCGAACTCAGTTTTTATGAGGTTCGAAAAACACGACGGGTTGCCTATGTCTTCGGCCATCGGCAACTTACTTTGAGCTTTCTATTATCGGATCAAGATTATGGTCTTGACCGACCATTTTAAAAATGGAGTGAATTCTTCTTAGGCACACCCTAGCCTTTACAATAGTCTTGACTCCGGCTCTATCACGCTTAACCTCAGATTGTTTTGACTCCGGTGACAACCTCATCTATACGGATTTTTTAGACAATGGTGCCAATCTCACTAACTCACGGGTTGTTTATGACTCCAGTGGCAACCTCATCTAAATCGGGTTGTTTATGAATCTGGTGGCAACCTCACCTCAATCAGGTTGTTTATTAATCCAATGGAAACCTCACCTCACACTCAATGGTTTTTCAATAAACAAGAGTAAACACTCACTCACAAATTCTCCTCACAAAATAATTAATACAATTTTGGCTTAGGAGATTTGAGAATAATGCACTATAGATGTTCTAAGATTGGCTTAATATGATTTGAAAGTGTAATTGATATGAACATAGGCTAAGACACTTTGAGAGTAGATGAATATCAATTTAAGTTCATACTCTTATCTTAAATGCCATCAAATGAGGCTTTATATATAGATATCTAAGAAAACTAGCCGTTATTAGCTTTCTGCCAAACGTATGATCGACCAAAATTTAAGCTGGTCGACCAAAAATATAGTCGTTGGAGTTTGACATATCAGTTCAGCTTCAACAGTCATTTCTGGCTACTGGTCTAAAAAGTTGTCCCACAACTTTGGTCGACCAAAATCATTGTTGGTCAACCAAAATCATATTTTGGTCATATTTCAGACTCTGACAGGATTTTGGCATCTTTCAAATTTTAACAGATTTTGGCATTTTTCTAAAACTGTCTTCTAAACTTGTTTTAAACACTTTAAAAACATTAGAAATCAATTCGAAATGAATATTTTGGCTATTACAAACTTGTTTTAGTTTCATAAAGATATTTAACAATAATTTAGAAAGTGTTCATCCTAAAACACATTCTTGTTTACAAATAGAAAATCTTCTTTTAGCCTATTTCAAATAATCATAATTTCAAATATATTTGCAACTTATTTAACCTTAAGAAATTATGTTTTAAAGAATATTTTTCTGTTCAAAGAGATCATTATTTTCCATTTTCAAACTTCTATGATAAAATAACTATTTTAAGCTTAAGATAATTTAAAAATTCTTTTGAAAAGTATGAGCCAATGTGAAGAAAATTTATGTGTAATGAACTAAATCAAATACAAGACTAAGTATGAATATATCCTATCTAGACAAAATCTTATATCTTGATTGTTCATCTTCAAGCTTGATTCTAATATGTCCATATGTATCCATCTTCTAGCTTGATTCATTGATTAACTTGAGGTAGAACTTTAGTACCATTTCACAACACACTCAAGTTAAATCATTAGTATTAAATCAAATGTTTGTTATCTTCAAAATAAGAGTGAGTAAGATTGAAAACTTAATTTCCCAATAATCTCTCCCTTTTTGATGATGACACACAATGATTTATGAGATAAAAGGAAATATGCAATAAGGATATTAAAGTATGAAATTTGACAAGTGTATCTTATTCCTTACCATATTTTAAGCTCCATCTCAAAATATGCTTAAGAAAGTTAAAGAGACTTGCTTCCCCTTTTTAACTCAATTAAGCAGCATAACATATTGTGAGAAAATTAGAAATGTGTGCTAAACAAAATTCTCTCCCTTAAACTATGCACACTCATAAATGAATCTTTTCTCTTCATATTCATAAATCAACATTATTCTCTCCCTTTTGACATCATTAAAAAGATAGAGACAAATATTAAACTAGATATTGCATAAAAACCAATTTATCTTTAAAATAAGATTCTCTCTATATGAATTCACTATACTACTTTCTCCATTTGAATTCATGACAAAAGTATATAAAAGAGTAATACTCAAACAATTTTTCTCTCCATGTAAAAAATAATATGAAAAGTTAAGCAATAAGGAGATATGGAGGAGAGTAGGATTGAACAATCTTCAAAATAAAAAATAACAATGTCAAACATAAGATTGAACAATAATATGATGCCAATGAGTGTAAGAAGTATATTATATTCCAAGTAGAGAAGTTTCATCACATCAAGATAATCAAAGCTCTAAATTTTAATATTTCACTTATTAAAAATAACTTCCTTTCCTTTATTTTCATCAAATTATAGAGAGCATAAAATTCATGGAAAAATGATAATGACGAATTTAGCACAAACAAATCATAAATATGCTCCCCCTCAATATATGAATCATGATCAAAATATCAATAGTCAAAGTAAGAAAAAATTAATCATATATGAGAGACATCAATTGTAGATACCAATTATTTTTGAAAACAATTACCAATTATATTTGAAGAAATATAATAACCAAGTTTGATGCTAATTAAAACTATGCCAAAAGATACCAATTGTATTTTGAAAAACTATACCAAGTTGATGCAAATTAAAGTAATTAATGAAAGATAAAGTGACCAACTTGATACGAATTGAAATAATTTAAATCAACACATTCTTCTTCTCCTTTTGATTTCAATAAATGGTTACGTAAACATGAAGGATAAGCTTGATACCAATTGATAAATGTAAAGTAAAAGTATGAATAAGTAACTAATAACAAGTATCCAATCCAAACATGATATGTTATCCAAATTTAAACAACATAAGAATTAGATGTTCAGAAAAAATAAAACATAACAGATCATGCTTAGAAAGCTAATGAGAATCTTATATGTGATATTAATTAAAAAAAAATTGTTCTCATAAAAAATCATGCGTAAAAATACAAAATGATAAAGTTACAAAGTGTAAACATTGAATTCAAGTAATGCATCATTTTGAGTTCAAATACAATACCAATATAGATAAAATAATTCAATTAATTATGCATGGTATTTGTCATGCAAAAAGTATCAAGCACTTGCACAAATATAAGAGTTTAAGTATTATACATTGTGCAAGTAATTTGGATCATATATGAGTAATTTATAAATCAAATAAAATCATTTATACCTTCCTTCCAAAAGCTCTTCATCTTCTTTGTGTTGAGGTTGGACTCAATCATCATTTTTAATTTTTCGTTAGGATCCAATCATTCAAGCATAATACCATACCTACAACAATATCATCTATGCTTTTCTCCTTGAAAGAGTTGTTAGTTTCATTAAATATTACATGCATAGATATATCTACTTCTTTGTTCTTTTGTTGAAAAACTCTCTTTATGCATAAGTAGTAGTAAAGTAACTAGAAAAAGTTCCAATTTTGGATTTTGAATTAAAAATGTCAAATTGCCTTGATATTTTTTAAAAAAGTATTTATATCCAAAGACTCTAAAAATATCTAATATTGGGCTTTTGATTATTTCAAAACTCATAATGGTATTTTATTCAAAATAAGTTTAATCAATACACGGTTTAAAATATAACAAATAGTGTTGACGATTTTAGCCTAAAAGTATTTTAGTAAAACATTTGCATTCGACATAATTAAGGCTATTTTGAAACCAATAAAGAAAATCATGTAAATCTTTTTGAAACATTATCAATTAACTCAAAAGCATATTATTTTTCAAAAAACAATTAACATAATTTCTAAAGTGACATTCTTTACAAATCTTGTCATTCCAAAAAAAAATTAGACTAGGTAAACTATAACAAGATTCCTTTACTAAAGTTTTGAAAATGTTACCATACTAGCATATCTAAATCTTAAATGCCAAAAGCAAGAAACAAATTTGTTTATTTTAATCAAAAGATATACTCTCATTTGTTCAAAATTTCAAATTGAATATTTGAAAGTATAAAACAAACTTCAAAAACCTAATCAAATGATTGACAAGAATTAAGCATAATATATTTCTAACAAGACATTTTTAAATATAGGCTAAGAATTGTTACCGATATTACTTAAGCCAATAATCTTGCTTTTGTATTGTCTCTAAAAGTGAAATATCCACCATCATTTCTTTTGAAAGTTGAGAGCTTGATAAAGTCATTGGTTTTATTCTTGGAGTACCCACTTTCTTGCTTGTTCCTATAACAAAGATTCAAGTATGGATTTTCGGTACTCACATAACTTTGGGTCCTTCAGGGTTAGTCTTTGAACTATTTGGTATCCAAGCTAGTTTTTCACCAAAATATGCATTTTTCTTTACAAAGCATGAAAAACTAATTGTCCATCTTGATTGCAATAAGTGCAAGTGTACTTTGTGTCACTTGTACTAGCATTTAGAAAATAGTTCTTGAAGTATTTTTGTTTTATGGAAGATTTGTACCGAATACCTCCTTTGTCAAAAACAAATTTTTGTGCACTAAGCATTAAATCAAAATTTTTCTTTCCATCGGTGAACTTGTAGACAATGTTGGTCAAGTCAAAAATCTAGTCATTTAAGGAAGCGTTTTCTTTTGACAAAATATCACAAGTATTACAAGGCAATTTCACTTTCTTTCTTTTAGTAAACTCTTCAACTATTTTTGACAAACTAAGAATTTCCTCTTTGAGAGCATTGTTCTTGAAAATGAGTTTTTCATAATTTTTGTGTAAATCATTGAAATCGCTAAACAAGTTTTTATATGTCAAATCACAATCACTATCACTAAACTCACTACTAGTATCACTAACATCATGAAATTTACTTTTAGGTTCAAGTGAGCTTAACTCATTTTTTATTACATCATTTTTTTGTTATTTCTAAAGTTAAATATTGCTAATACATATATATTTGAATCAAAACAAGGTAATTATACAAAAAGTTACACGATTTGGGGGATATGAGTAATTGCGCAATAGTCCATGGTATTTCATAGAAATAAGCATTTTGTATTCTCAATTTGCATTAGTGGTGTCATTATTCTTTTAAAATGTTTTAATCTGAGATAGGTTGAAAGATTAAAAAGTGATTTCGTATGGAAAAAACCTTAGAATTTAGGGGTTAGAAGGTTTAGTGGTTAAGTGAATGCTCAATTTTCTTTGTAATATTAGTGTAACTTGAATTTTATTATTGTTTCTAATGTTGAATAATGCTAATCCATATATATATTTGAATCGAAACAAGGTAATTATACAAAAAGTTTCATGATTTAGGGGTTACGAGAAATTGAACAATAGTGCATGGTCTTTAGTAGAAACAAGCATTTTAGGTTCCTAATTTGCATTTAGCAGTGTCATTATTGTTTTCTAATGGTTTAATTGGAGATAGGTTGAAAGATTGAAAAGTGATGTCATACAGAAAGAACCTTAGAATTTTAGGGTTAGACGGTTTAGGGTTAAGTCGATGTTCAATTTTCTTTGTAATATTGGAGTAACTTGAGTTTTTTTGTCATTTCTAATGTTAAATAATGCTAAACCATATATATTCGAATCAAAACAAGGTAACCATACAAGTTTAGGGGTTAGACGGTTTAGAGGTTAGGTGAATGTTCAATTTTCTTTGAAAAATTGGTGTAACATATGTTTTTTTTGTTATTTCTAAAGTTAAGTAATGCTAATCTATATATATTTGAATCAAAACAAGGAAATTACAATAAAAGTTCCACGATTTAGGGGTTACGAGTAATTGAGCAATAGTCCATGGTATTTATTGGAAATAAGCAGTTTGGCTTCACGATTAGCATTCAGTAGTGTCACTATTGTTTTGAAATAGTTTAATTGTAGATAGGTTGAAAGATTAAAAAGTAACGTCATGGAAGAAACGTTAGCTTTTAGGGGTTACACGTTCAGTAGTTAAGTGACTGTTCAATTTTTTTTCGCAAGATTGGGGTAATCTGAATTTTATTGTTGCTTCAAATGTGAAATAATGCTAATCCAAAAATATATTTGAATCAGAACAAGGTAATTGCACAAAAAGTTACACGATTTTAGGGGTTACGAGTAATTGAACAATCGTCCGTGGCATTTAGTAGATACAAGAATTTTGGGTACTCAATTAGCATTTAGTTGTGTCATTATTGCTCCGAAGTGCTTCAACGCTAGATAAATGAAAGATTAAAAAGAGAACTCTTACAAAAAAAACC
>JXTB01001096.1:15883-28355 GCA_002914805.1 Parasponia andersonii
ATTATGGGGTTAAGATATATATACCTTGACAATCCTTGCGACGAGACGAATCCAACGAGCCCAATTTGAGGTCGAACAGAGGTTGGAATCGTCGTCGGCGGCCAAAAATCCGAAATGCCCACTTTGTCTTATCCAGCTCTGGTGGTCTTCTCCGGTGGCTGCAACTGCTCGGTGCGGCACGGGGGAGCTTCGCCGGTGGGCTGCGCAGGCAGACGACTACGGGAGGCGAGCTGCGACAGCTTCCTCGGTTCTCGGCCGAGCGTGCGCAGGAGAGAGAGAGAGCGTCGGGGGGGTGGGGAGAGAGAAGATAGAGAGAGAGAGAGAGAAAAAAAGAAACAGGGCACGTGGCTCTGTTTTATGGGGCAATGTAATTTTTCAAAAATTGCACATAAGTCCCCAAATCTTCAAATCAGTCCCCCAAAAATTGTAATTTAGTCCTTCTGCACAAAACTTTTGCAAATTAATCACCCTATTATTATATCCGAAAAATTGGTAAAATGTCTAAATTACCTTCCCAAAATCTAGATTTTTATATTCTCCTCTCCTTATAGGAATTTCGTCCCAAAATTCAAAATACATGTCAAGGCTTACATTACAATACAACTTTTGACTGAAGGTTAAACAAATGAGAGTACTTCTCGTACATCTCTATCTGGAGTTCCCAAGTAGCATCGTCTTTTTTGTGACGTTCCCAAAGCACCTTGACAAGCAGAATCTCTCAGTTGCGAAGCATCTTCAACTCTCTAGCCAACAAGCAAACATGCTGCTCTTCATAGGACACATCTTCTTGGATTGGTACATACACGTACTGAACAACATGTGATGGGTCCGGCGTATACTTCTTTAACATCGACACGTGAAACACATTATGCACGTGACCCAACTATGCAGGTAGATTCAAGTGATACCCACTGGTCCAATTCTCTCAGTGAGCATGAAGGGACAAATATACCTTGGAGCAAGCTTGCCCTTAACGCCAAATCTTGTAACACCTCGCCTTGGAGTCACTTTCAAGAATACGGAATCACCAGTATCGAACTCCACCTCACGCCTCTTCGGGTCAGCATAACTCTTCTGACGACTCTGAATCTCTTTGAGTCTCTCTTGGATATCCTTGATCTTTTCAGTAGTCTCCTCAATCAACTCAGGTCCAAGAGTAACACGCTCTTCGGGTTCTGCCCAACACGAAGGCAACCTACATGGCCTTCCATACAACACTTCATATGGAGCCATACCCACACTGGTCTGGTAGCTGTTATTATAAGCAAATTCCACCAAAGAAAGATGATCATCCCAATTCCCACCAAAATCTAGTATGCAATAATTAGCATGTCCTCAAGAATCTGAACGGTCCTTTCAGACTAACCATCTGACTCAGGATAGTGAGCCGTACTGATATCCAACTGCGTACCCAACGCTTTCTATAAGGCTCTCCGAAACTTAGAAGTGAACCTTGGATCTCTGTCGGAGACTATGCTTGAAGGCACACTATGCAAGCGTATGATGTTCTCCATATACAGTCTACTAAGTTTAGTAAGTGAGTAGTCCATCCAGATCGGTATAAAGTGAGCACTCTTTGTCAACCGATCGACTACCACCCAAATTGCGCCATTCTTCCTCAAGGTCTTTGGCAAACGGGTCACGAAGTCCATCGTGATCTTGTCCCACTTCCATTCTGAAATTGGCAACGGCTGAAGTAATCAATCTGGCCTTTGGTGTTTAGCCTTGACTTGCTGATAAGTCAAACACTTAGCCATAAGGTAGCTACATCCTTCTTCATACCGTTCCAGTAATACTACCACTTCAAGTCCCGGTACATCTTGGTACTACCCGGATGTACTGCGAACCTTGATTTGTAAGCCTCTGTTAGAATGGTTTCTTGAAAATTAGGGTCATTAGTTACAACTAACTTCCCACTAAAAAGTAAAAACCCTTCTCTGTTAGTGCTCCAACCATCTAACTGTTCACTATTCTGAAGCTGGTTCCAGATTATCCTCAACTCCCTGTCTTGCCACTAACTCTGTTGGACAGCCTAGAGAAGTGATGGTGAAATCACAATATTACTCAGGAAAGCAACCCCTTCATTCTCGAAGTACTGCAAGTTGTAGTCACCCCTTCATTCTCGAAGTACTGCAAGTTGTAGTCACCAATCGCAACTGAGTTCCTCCAATCTTCAAACACCAGTGTAGCTAGTGCACCATGAGGCTTCTTACTTAATGCATCAGCTACAACATTAGCCTTACCAGGATGATACTGTAGGTTGAAGTCATAGTCCTCCATAAACTCAACCCATCTTCGTTGTCTCAAGTTCAGATCCTTCTGGGTAAAGAGATACTTTAAACTCTTATAATCAGAGAATATGTCAAACTTCACACCATACAAGTAATATCGCCAAATCTTCAAGGCAAAGATCACTGCTGCAAGCTCCAGATTATGGGTGGGATAGTTCTTCTCATGTGGCTTCAACTGACGAGAAGCATAAGCCACAACTCGACCATTCTGTATCAAGACACATCCTAAACCCGTCTTGGAAGCATCGGTATACACCACATAGGGCTAATTACTGTCAGGAACAGTAAGAACTGGTATGGTGGTTAAACTCTGCTTCAACCTGACAAAAGCTTCTTCACTTTCATGATCCCAAACAAACTTGACGTCCTTCTTGGTCAACTTCGTCAAAGGAAATCAATTCTCGAGAAATCTTGCACAAAACGACGATAGTAGCTTGCCAAACCGAGGAAACTACGTACCTCTGTCACATTTCTCAGCCTTTCCCACTCCAGGACAGCTTCGATCTTAGCGGGATCGACTGAAATACCTCCGTGAGAAATCACATGCCCTAAGAACTTCACTTCCGACATCCAAAAGTCACACTTCGATTTCTTGGCGTACAACTGATGATCTCTCAAGATCTTGAATACTATCCCTAGACGTTCGACATGTTCTTCTCGAGTTTTGGAATACACCAGGATATCATCGATGAACACAACCACAAAACGGTCTAAAAACGGCCTGAAGGCCCGATTCATGAGATCCATAAATGCTGTGGGAGCATTCGTAAAGCCAAATGGTATCACCAGAAACTCAAAATGACCATATCGAGTTCTGAATACTGTCTTAGGGGTATCATCTCCCTTTATCTTCAACTGATAATAACCAGATCTCAAATCGATCTTGGAGAAGAACCTTGAACCACCGAGTTAATCAAACAACTCATCTATCCTTGGCAAAGGATACTTGTTCTTCACCATCAATTGATTCAATTTCCTGTAATCCACATAAAGTCTCAGCGAGCCATCAGCTTTCTTCACAAACAAAACAGGAGCACCCCAAGGAGAAGTGTTACTGCAAATAAAGCCCTTGGAAAGCAGATCATCCAACTATTTTCTCAATTCTTCCATCTCAGCAGGAGGCATGCGATAGGCTGGATTAGAAACTGGCTGAGCTCCAGGAACTAGTTTAATATAGAACTCGATCTTCCTATCTGGTGGTAACCTCGGTAAGTCTTCAGGAAATACCTCTGAATACTCACACACCACCGGAATCCATGGGTCTTGATCGTCTGTCCTCACCTCGCCATCCATGGCAAACAAGTTCCCATAACACTCGAGTTTCTTGCTTCTACCCATGCACACTTTTAGAATAGGACTAGGCTTCAACGGACTCATCCCAGCCTGATAAATAATAGGTTGCCCATCACTAGGAAAAAGAGTCACCCGCTTTTTATGACAGTCTACAACGGTTCGATACTTTGACAACCAATCCATACCGAGTATCACTTCATGCTGTCCCATCGGCAATACAACAAAATCAGCAAGAAGCTTCCTATCACCAGCCACAACCCGACAAGACTTACCCACACTAGACATATCGGCTACTCCTCACAAAAGTGTACCCAACGTCAATACATAATCCAAATCAGAAAATTCCAACCCCAACAGTTTAGCAAACAATAAAGATATGAATGAATGGGATGCACCAGTATCAAACAAAACATGTGCCCAAGAGTGTGAAAGAAGGATCATACCGTCAACAACACCTCGGCCGGTGCGATCCTGAGTGTCGTCTGCCCTAGTAAAAGCGTAGGCTTGACCAGTCACCTTTCCTTTTCCCTTGTTGCTTCTTCCCTGGCCTGGATGGCTACTGCTGGATCCAGGACCACTACTGCCATATCAGTGCCCACCCTGACTCCTTGAGGCCTGAGGATTCGGAAAACTCTGAGTAAAACCTTGAGGGCGGTATTGATACTGATAAGGCTAAGGGGAAGTAAAAGCCTGCGAAGCACCCTGTGACTGTTGCAGCCTTGCTTGAGTGTTTTGATAAGAAACAGAACCTGACTGGCTCCTCTGCGGTCCTTCCTGAGAAAGAGGAGATTTCTGCAGACGGTTGGGATACTCATTCTTCCGATGACCCTGCTGGCTACAAACGAAATATCCTCCATACAGACTGCCTCTGCCACCCCCTGAAGAACCACTACTATTCAAGCTCTTACTGTTTGGAGTACCCTGGGCTGACCACTGCCCCTATTCCTTCTGTTGGCTTTTCTATCATTACCTCTCCATTGGTTCCTTCTAGAATCCAATCCTTCTTCAATGGCCTCTGCCCGCTGGGCAACCACTGCATTCTCAGGAAGAGCGTGGAAAGTTTGAGTACGAATCTTGTTGAAAATATTCCGATTCAGACGACTCCTGAACTTGACAACTCGGTACTTCTCACTCGTACCCGATCCAAGAGCAACACTTGCCAATTCAGTGAACTCTATCAGGTACTTATTCACCATTCTATTACCTTGAATCAAGGTCTCAAACCGGTTCACAACTTCATCCTGTTGATCCTCATTGGCATATTGAGCCTTGAAAATCTGCTCAAAGTCTTCCCAACTTAAGCCCACTACATTTTGCATCCGTTCCACAGTCTCACACCAACGAATGGCATTCCCCGTCAAACGGGTAACAACAAATACAGCCCAAAACTCAATCGGAGTACCAAGGGCCCGAAAGTGCCTCTCCATCTCACACAACCAAGCAGTTATCGTGAGAGCTTCTGGCCTACCATCAAACTGCTCTAGCTGGAGACGCATGAACCGTTGGAGATGATCAGCCTGATCCAACTGACGTTCCCTCGGAGCTGGAGGCTGACTGTCAGGATTGTTCATCTGGACGAATGCCTGTTGCATTGCCTCGATCAGATGAGTGAAATCCGGACGAGGAGGTTCGGCACCCGGCTGGTACCTTGGAACTCTTCTAGGAGGCATCCTTAAAAGTCTGAAATAATATGCCAAATTGTTAATGCGATAATGATGAATATTTGTCATAAAATCAACTTCAATCTAGTTTAATGGTGATACATCTGAGCTGTTAAACTCAAAGCTCTGATACCAAAAATTTTTTTCACAATCCAAAACCTGGGCTAGTGGCAGAAGGAGAATTTCACAAAGATGGGAAATTCCTTGATTTATATGAAAAGTAAGTTCTAGTTTTATAAAACGGTCCATTTAAATAAAATAATTAAAATTTCATCCCGTGAACCACTCCCACAGTTCATATACACCATTAAACATAGACCGAATAATAATTTTAAAACATGAAATCAAATATAAGTCCAAGCATCACCATCATCCACAACAAAACTCAAATCCCAAAATGGCATACATAAGTTTTCAGACAAAATAGAAAGTAGTAATCTTGGTTCAATGCTAATACAAAACCCAAACAATCCAAATACCACGACAACAAGCTTCTAGTATTACCAGGATAACGAACTACAGTCCAGATGACCTCTTACTCCTCTTGATCTCCTAAGTCACACTGGACACTACATGCGGAAGAAGGTAGAGGGGATGAGCATAAATGCCCAGTAAGAAAAATAATTATCTCGGTCGAAAATATTTTAGTGATGGAGAATTCCTGCATGGTTAGTTTAGTCCAAAACATACATATATATAATACAAACCGGAAATCCATATATATATATAAAGCAGCGTAATCAAAACTATTCAATTCATATGCACATGACACAAATCAACCCATATCCATGAGCTCACATCTTCTCATCTGTGGAAACCCAGGATAATTGCACTAAATATGCCTAATAGTCTACCTGACACCTAAACCCATACTCGGAGGGGACACCCATGTGTCACCTACCAAACCTAGAGGGGCAACCAAATTGCCTACACCTGCCAAATGGGGAGGTAATCAGAAGTAACAAAACCTCACGCGAGTTTACGGACTCTACACCGATGGTACAGCGCCACACTGTAAACCCACGATGCTAACATGGTGCTCACGTATGATCCTATGACACGTGCAATATAGAACTGAAGTGTGAAAATAATCATACTCGGGTTTTTCAATAAAATCAGCATACTAGGTTTTATAGGAAAACGAGCAGCAAAACGGCCCTATTTTTAGTATATCAAAAATAACCTGCACTCAGAAAATTCCCAGAGCAATATAATATGTATACATCATTCAATCAACTCTCATCATAGATGTTCAAGAAAACCAAAAATCACATTTGTTCTCATATGTTGCAGAAAATAAGTTTTATTCGAAAACGATATAAAACAGGGGTAATTGAGTCCCTACCTCACTCGAATAACGATACCACGGTATCGAAAACAGACTTGATGTAAGCGATCTAGATAAGGAGAGGCTGAGGAAGAATGGATGAAGAAAACTTGAAGTTGAATGTTTTGCAATAAAGGTCCTGCCAAGAGAAGAGCTTTAAAAAGAGAGAGGAACAAATCTAGAAAGCGTGAAGAAGAATAGAAAAGTGTGGTATTTTTACCAAAGATACTGTATAAAAATAAGTAATATGAGGAGGACCGTATTTCTATCCTTATTTTTGATAGGGTCGTATTAGATGTCATTTTCTAAAAAAATAATAATAATACTAAATTAAAAAAAAAACAAGATTGCAATAGGTATCACCCTAAGTTTCTTGTAGTATCCAAGAATTCAGAAATAAAGTTAAGCAAAATAAATAAATAAATAAAAATGTGGTTACCATAAGTTTCATACCATGATACCTATATTATTCTTGGATACTAAAATAAATAAATAAATAAAATTGCTATAAGTATCTTAGCATGTGCCACTTTTTAGTTTACTTATAGTAATTAATAAATAAAAATGTGAGCTTATTATTGTATCCAAAAAAGAAAATAGAGGAGGTTAATATAGGTATCGCATCTAGTTACCTACAATATTTAAGAAATTAGACTAGGAGTTAAGCTTCTCTAATTGCTTAAAAGATAATTTTATTAAAAGATGTGACTTACTTCTCATCAAAATAGATATATATTACCATACTATCCTATCTATATGGTAAAATTTGTATTTTAAATATAGACTAAACTTATTATACTCTAAGTATATAACAAAGTACGATGTGAAATTTGCAAATTACTAAAAGTCACCTTCTAGGATAACAGTAGCCACCTACTTGGTTAGTAAGGGTTGATCATTTTGTTACCGAATATTATTTGATTATCAATGGTTTTCACTAGGTTATCAATAGTATTCTACCACGTTACTGATAGTCATCAGGTAAATTGGAAGAGGAAGTTGGGTGTTCCAAATTGTAAAAATAAATAAATAAATAAATAAGATTATTATAGGTATTATATTAGGTCACCTTATTCCAAAAATAAAATAAGAAAGATAGTTGGTCATATGTTACTTAAAAATTTGATAAAAAAATGTGGTGCAATGAAAATTTTATGAACTCCTAAAACCGAAAATAAATACGTAAATAAAATAGCATATATATAGGAGAGTTTTTAATGGAGTTTTTTGGTTTTACTCCATAGATGAGTATATTTCTTTAACTTGTTATAGCAAGTTACACTCACCTATTCTCATTCTTTTATGGATGAGTATGTTTCTTTAACCTGCTATATGTTTCTTTAACATGTTATAGCAAGTCATATTCATCTATTTTCATTCTTTTTTATTTTTTATTATTTTTTTAATAAAATCCCATATGCTTTCCTTGAATGTTTTTTTTTTATTCTCCAAAGATGGGTATTTTTTTAAAGCCAAAAAAAAAAGAAAAGAAAGAAAATAGTTCACTTAATATTGCTTCGTTTAAAAAAGACAAAAAAATAAGTAGCTAGAAATTCATATTTTTTTAAAAAATAAAGATACAAAAAGATAAACTAGAATATTGGCAATCGTATAGAACCAAAAAGAATATAATATTTTGCAATTGCCTATAGTCCCATATGAACAAAGTTATGATGAATATTAGCATATTCGTACGACACAGATATTGGACTTGAATAGATTATATTCTTTCTAGAGTTCTACAAATCAAAATTTATATTCTAATTCTTGAATGTTATTGGAATTTGTATAGTAAATATAGCAAATATTCATATTAGTACCATATAACCCTATTACACATGTGATGTACATTTATTTAAAAAAAAAAGTTATACTTAAATATCCTATACAAGTGAGTTGAAGCCACTTCGGTTTTTGACGTAGTAATTATTTAGTCTAGCTATTTGATATGTTTTAGAATCTGTAGTGAATGTTTAGGCTGAAATAATATTTTGAATAATTCTCGAGAAACTGTATTTATGTATATATTAGTCTTGTCCATGGATCTTTGGAAAAATAGATGTATTTTGATGGTTTTTTTTATTTTTAATTGTTTTTCACAAATAATGTTGCAGGAAATAACTAATGGGGTACTAGCACAATTCTAAGTGCACTAAGTGTGGTCATCATGAATTCAGAACATTTGAAAGATATCTTTAACAATTATAACATTTAGTAATAGGTCCCCCTTATTTTCTTTTTTCAATTTAAAAAAAAAAGTACCTTCCACAAAAAAAAAAAAGAAAAAAAAAGCATATGTGAGATGGAGAATTATTTTTAAAATATTAGAAATATCAAAAATGTGAAACCAAAAAAAAAAACAAACAAAGAGAAAGAAAATGTATTATACGTATTGGGGAAAAAACAACTTAAAAGGAATAAGATTATACTTGTATAAATGAGAATGAAAAGGGAATGAAAAAAAAGTCCAACTCATTAGGTCATAAAAAGGTTACACATTTTTAAGTTTTAAATAAATTTGTATATTTGTATCGGCATTAATGACATTAAAATTTTTAAATAAAATTACTAGTATTATAATAGCCATCAAATCAAAATCTATCGGTCCAAATTAGATATTTATCCATAGAAAAAAAAACAAAAAAAAAATCTCCATTAAAGCTTCATCTTTTTAAATTTTAAATAACTTTTTATATTTGTATAGGTATTAATTACATTAAAATTTTTAAATAAAATTACTAATATTATTATAGCTATCGGAGCAAAATCCATGGGTCCAAATTAGATATCCTTCTACGGAGCAAAAACAAAAAACTCAATTGAAACCTCACCCTATACATGAAAGGCAAGGGAAAAAGAAAGACATTGTCGTTTTCATCTATAACTAATTGTTATATAAACAAATGAAATAGAATATATGTACAAATTTAGTATAGGATTCAAATTCTATTCTATAAATCTAAAAATAGCTTTCATATAGAAAGTTGATAGAAAAGTTGTTTTCAGATTTGTAAAATAAGATTCGAATCCTATACCAAACATTTTGAAAGCTATTTTCGAATTCATAAAATAAGATTTGAATTTTCCAATACTGAAATCCCTTCGGCTCCTGCTATAATTGAGTTTCCCAGCTCCAGCACAAACACACAAGAGCCCTAAAAAAGTTGGGATTCAAGAAGAATATACTCTTCTCCTTTTACAAATTTACCAGATAGTATATAAAAGGAAAATATGAAACGCCAAACAGCATGTAAAATACATAACATTGCTTCTTTATTTGGGAAGGTTATGGTAAAGCCTTCCATAATTAATTACAAAAACTCTGGCAAATAAATAAAATATTTCAGACAATGTATCAAGAATGTCCAACCTGGCATCTGCAATGAAAAACATATCCACCAGTCTTCCATTCGGGGTTGTTAATACCTTCCCGTTCTTTGTAGTCAGCTCAAGCTCAGAAAGAACCCTGTCACATCTGGCCACAGAGGAACTTTAAAGAAATACACAATTATAAACATCCAATTGTTCAATATCCAGATACCCAATTAACATTCCCATGATAATAATAGAAGACGGAAATCAGATAACTAAAACAAGTAAGAAGATTTGGTGGTAAAGCAAGCCACTATATTTTTCCAAGTACTAAAACCTTAGATCTAATAGGACCGCAAGCCCACTGCTTTTTTCTGTAATTTTTTTTTTCAATGATTAGCTCACGAGAAAAAGTAACTAGCCGAAATGTAGATGAAAACTATAACCCCAAATCATCAAGCAACAAGGTTATTATTCAAGGCAAAGCGATAATTTCAAGAACAAAGCTCTTCACACATTCTAACAATATGCAACATACATTGAGGAGAAGCTAGTGAAAACATAAACTTACATTGGGGCAAGAGGGCCCCAGGTAATGGCGAATCTTCTTGTGAGTAGAACCTAAGGAAATGAAGCCTGAAAAAAAATAAAAAGCCAAACCTATATAGAAAGAAAAATGGTAAGAGGGACTGAGAAGAGTTATGGCTAAGATTACTGAAACAGTGAAACTTTCACCATGAGAAAGCAAGAGAAAGAGACAAAAGGTCAGAGGGCAAGAGAGGAGACTCACAGTTCTTAGAAACGGCTTCCTTGGTCGTCGGCTGGAGAGAAGAAAGATGAGCTTTGACATTCGAGGGTGAGTGTGTTGACAGCTGGGAGGCTAACAGACTGAAAGAGGATATGAGGAAAAGCTAGGGTTAGGTCTTTTTGTTTTTTGGTTTTTAGTTTTAGTTAGTAAATATTAGTTTTAAAATTTAAAACTCTTAAACGGGTCATTATATGTGTCATTTTAATTTTGTGTTGATGCGAAATGACACGTTTAATTAAACAAGTTAAGCGTGTTAATTTCGGGTTAGGCAGTTTGACACGAAACCCACCATTTAATAATAGTGTCATACAGATCAATCCAAAAATGACACAAAAATTAAATGTGTTCACCCAAATCTATTTATTTCATGTCGTTTTCGAGCCGTATCGTCGTGTAGAGTCAAAAATTGCCGACCCTGGCAGGGGATAGTCAAAGTTTCATTGTTGAGTTAATAATTGCAGGTGTTTATGTGTGTATTGACTTATGTTTATCCAAGGGGCTGCTAACATGTGAAAAGAATAATGCTACTGACACACATAATTTATGCACAAAAACCACACACAATGATGTGGCATGCATTCTAACTATCCATGTATTTTCAAAGTGGGACCACATCATGTACAAAATTGGTAAAAAAAAAATATATACATGTTACATCATTGTATGTAAAATTTGTCTCTATCATTGCTCCATATGAAAATGGTTAACATTCCTTCTTACAACAGAAATTTTGGTTAGTTACATAAGATTTTGTGCTCGGGTATTTTGGGGAGGGGGGTTGAGGAATATCAGGGGGGTGGGGAGGCTCGGGTGGGGGGTGTGGAATATTTTTTTGGTGTAATAGAGCTGTACTCTAAGGGAGAGGAGAGTCTCTCGAATACTCTCCATTACACTATTTGATATAGGATAGATTGAGAAAAGGAAGAGAATATGTAGAAGAGCAAGGAGTGAATAGAATTATAGCAGAAGCAGGTGAACAATTAGAGGAAAAATAGAATTAGATCAAGAATTCAGAATGAGAAGAAGAACCATAGGAGGAGACAATCTAGTAATCATTCAATATTCATTCATTTATAGTCTGACAAGCAATTACATAGCTGACTTATTTATAAACAGGCAATTGGATATAACTAGGAAAGTAAACACATTCTAGAAATTCATAAAAACGGAAAACTTAAAACTAGTTACTCAAAATTAAAATAACCTAACAGTTCAACGAAAAATTATAAATAATAATAAAAATAATAATTTTCTAATGTATTAATTCTATACCTGCATCATTCTCTCGAGGTTCGAGAACTTGACTCTGGCAAGTTAAAATTCAAATACATCATAAGCTAACAATTTGATGCAGATGAAAATTGGCAAGCGCAAGTCTTGATGCTTGATGACGATGTAAGATTTAGTCTCTTCGCACCTGTTCTACCCTCTCTAGAACACATAATGCATATGAATATATTGCTTCTCAAAACATTCTTTCATATTGAAAACTAGTCCACAGTCATATTAGAAAGAAAATAAAATAAACATGCATTTGATCCAAGTTTTGGAAGTTGATTTTTTGGGGGATATGTAGGTGGACTAGGAACAATGGATATAATAATAGGACGACTTGGTTGAGAGGCATTAATGGGCTCAGCTAGAGTGAAATTTAGTTCTTCAATAGGCTCAATTATAGGTTCTTCAGCATAGGTTTCACAAAATTCCTTAAAGGCTTTTGCAATTTGTGTATAAAGGTTGTTAAAAGGTATGTTCATGCTACACCTAAATTCTTCCCTTA
>JXTB01001097.1:3117-19093 GCA_002914805.1 Parasponia andersonii
GCCATTGCCGGAATGATCAATCTCACGGCCTCAAGACATGTCCGACGACATCGCAATCAGCAGGTATGTTTACCATTTGATTTTATATCGAGCTTTGTTTTCTTATTTGCATTGCCATCCTGACCTGCAATATTAGTCTTCCTTTTCAACTGAAATACGTTGGTAATTAATAGTGCTTGAAATTAATTGTGCCCTTTTATTGTCTTTGTCGTCCTCTTATCTCACTGGTTGATATATCAAATGGATGCCATTAAACTACATATTTTAATAAAGATCATTGTTGATGTCCAAATGTCAAAGTGTAATATATAAGTGTAGAAGAGGGTGAGAAAAAAATGTGTTGCTAGCATTTTCTAAATTAAATAACCTAAATATCCTTAAATAGTCATTAAAGTAATATGCACTGTCGGGGGGAATTTCTCCTAATCCACTCAGAAAACGAAAAGTATATCAGGTCAAGAACGACGCATCATATTAAGAGCGTTTGAAACAACACCAAATACTCTATAGGCTGAGCAGGCCCATAAGAGTGAAATACCAGGTACTAGCTTCTTCCTACAGACGATAAGAGCCGAGCAAAGCCAGAGAAGAAAAGCGCTTGGTTGAAGTACTGAGAAAGCCAAGTTCACTAATAAGAAGACCAGTCTTGGTCGACATTCAAACTACATGCCGACTAGATGGGCACCCTTAATAAAAAATCAACAAGGGACTAAGAAATAGCAGACCACCAAGTAACGACGTAGTTCCGACTAAGAAGCAAAATAAGGACAATGTGAGTTGTAGAGAGGCCAACACTTGGCCTAATCACACATTCCTGTCCTTACAAGTGGGTAGGTAGGATTTCCCTCTATCTTTTTAGGGACACGTGGACATCAACTCTAGTTTTTAGGAGGCTACAAAGCCATTATAAATAGTCCCATAATCACCTGAAAGAGTAAAGCCGTCACAAATATCTAAAATTCTATTTGTCTTTTTATCTTTTTCCTCTACCTACAGTTCATTTACTGCTAATTTACTATTCTATCGAATACTTTATTGAATACATCACTAACTACTTTTTTATGGAAGGGATTTGATAGGTACCACACCGGTACCACCTATTATCAGCTGGTGAAAAATCCACCTATAACCTTCTTCAAGGTTATACGGTCCTCACCTACATCAAATCTAGGTTTGGCTTCCTTTGGGGAAAAACCACCCAAAGGTGCGTGGCACGCGCTAGTTATTGAACCAAAATCCACACCAATATTTTGGCGCTAGAAGGAAGGGCCTAGCTGAAAAACCATTACATAGCCCTACCCAAAACTTTTAACAACTAATGCACTTCCTTTGAATGTTTACAATGCCGAGTAGAGCATCTAGTTCGCAAACAGCCGACCAGACTCAAACCAACACTCATGAAGGAGATAATCAACAATACAACCTATGAGACCGAGCTAACATTGTTCCCCCCTCAATGAATACAAGACCAAGTGGGTGCCTCTTATCTACCTCGATCACGCCAAGACAGGGTTAATGAGCTTGGAGAGCAGGTCCAACACCTCACCTCGATTATTGAGCACCTGGCGAATGTGGTTGGCCAAAATATTGTTCATCCGACCCCTGTCACCTCACAGGGGGCTCCTCTTTAAGAGGACGGAAGAAGAAATCCTGCCCAAAGGGACAGGAACGAGGACAACGAGGCAAGATCATGTCCAACTAGAGAAGCTCCAACCGAGGAGAGCGGAGACACTCACATACCAAGAAGAAGAAGACATCACCGAGCAGCGTCTTATGCTTCTAACAAGGACTAGTCGCTCGGAAGAGGGGGAGGGGGGAGGGGTTGAGAGGAGCGGTAGTTCGAGAACGAGAAGAACAGTCTTTAAACGCCTGGCCTTCGACAACAACACGAACACGTATGTTCTGAGAAGGTCCGAAAACCTTGGAACTATGGATCTTAGGGAAAGGTTGAATGAGCGAAGAAGAGAAGCTTAGCTCTACTACCTCCTACTACAACAAAATTGTGAGCCTGCTCCACAAATAGGACCTGCTCTGAAGATAGTGAGGGCCGAGCAGGTTCCCGAACAACAAGTGGGAGACGGAGAAGAATGTTACTAGGCTCTCAAAAGACAAGTGGATCAATTCCTAGCCGAATGAAAACTGACTAAAAATGCCTGAAAATGCTTGAACAATACTGAACATTCCCTTATACGATGGCAAAGGAGATCTAGCTCACCATGTACAAAATTATAAGGCATAGATGACTATAGCCAAAGCTGACCCTATGACATTTATAACGCTTTCACACTCTCCTTAACATGCTCAACACAAATCTGGTACGACAGGTTGGAAGCTGGGTCCATCAAAGATCTTGAGGCCCTATGTGAGGCATTCATGCTTCAGTTCCTAGGTTTGAGAATCCAATAGAAAGGTTGGAGTTACCATAAGACCATAAAATAGGGAAAGTGAATCCCTGAGGTCTTATCTCGCTCGGTTCAATGCTGCGGTGCTTGAGTGCCCCAGGGTCACTCAAGAAACAATCTTGAATGCCACTCAAAAAGGGACACGACATGAGAAGCTGGTATGGTTCATGAGCAAGAAGAGACCTACCATATATGCTGCGTTCAAAGAGAAAGCTCAGGAGATTACAAATGCTGAGGAATATTTCCTGACTAGGGTAAAAGAAGGCACCATTACCCCTATGGTTGGTGCAAGTGGGGAGTCAGGAAAGAAAGGGAAAAGGAAGCGGGAACCAACAGACCATAACATAAAAAGAGCAAGCAAGACATCCCACCTCCTAGCAACTCTTTACAACATCTCAGCATGAACAATACTCATCCCTCGATCCCGAACCAGAACAGAGCAATTGTCCCTAAATAGAATAACTACACCTCCTGAATATGACAAGATAGTAGAACCTGATGCAGATTGAAGGAAAGAATATATTGAAAGCTCCACTCCTAATGAAGGCTCCACTGGAAAAGAGGAACATGAACAAGTTCTGTAGATTTCACAAAGAGTTGGGACACGACACATGAGACTGTCAACACTTGAAGGATCAGATAAAGGGGTTGAATCAACAAGACTACTTGATGGAGTATGTGAATAGAACTGTTGAGCAAGACAAATGAACCTATGCCCCTGCACCCCGTGGAAACATAGGTACGGGCGGGCAGGCCAATCCGAGTAGCAACACCAACAGAGTGCCGCATGAGATCAAATAAGAATGGCTCTGGAGGTTACATCTGGACACCAAGTGAACATGGTGGAGCATATTGCCAAGCTCTCCAAACAAGAGTTGACACCAATCACGTTCACCGAGGAAGAGGCCAGAAGGTCAATCCACCCACACAACGATGCCCTAGTGGTGGTGCTTAGGATCGCATATAGACGAGTTTTTTTGGGTCCTGGTCGACATCGGTAGCTCAGCAAACATACTATTCACGCCAGCATACCGAGAGATGAACATCAGTGGGGTAGTAGTGAAGCCCTCCAAGACCCCATTATATGGGTTTGCAGGAGAATGTGTCTAACCTAAAGGGATGATCAGACTGCCAGTGATGTTTGGGGAAGAGCCCGCTACTACCACCCAAATGGTGGATGTCCTAGTCATAGACCAGAGGTCGGCATACAATGCTACAATTGGCCAACCAACTCTAAACAAGTTAAAGGCGATAGTGTCAACCTACCATTTTATGATAAAGTTTCCAATTGAAGAAGGGGTCAGGATAGTCAGAGGAGACCAGACCTCGGCAAGAGAGTGTTATGCCATGGCAACAAAGCCCAACTAGAAAACACACATGGTTTCCACAATCTATCAGGTTGATGATGTGGAGGTCATTCCCCAAGAGGCAAAGGCTATGAGTGACCTCGACCCCCTGGAAGAGTAAAAGAAAAGAAGGGTTGAACCCATAGAGGACTTGGAGTTTATTGAAATAGATGACCAATATCCGGGAAAAGCTCGTAGACTTCCTAAAAGAATATAAAGATGTATTTGCCTGGTCACATGAAGACATGCTTGACATAGATCCTGGGGTGATCATCCACTGGTTGAAGGTGAGCGAGCATGCAAGGCCAATCATCCAAAAGATAAGGAAATTCAACCCTAAAAGATACAAGGCAATCAATATGGAGGTTGAAAAGCTGCTTAAGGTTGGGTTTATAAGGGAAGTCAACTACCTATTGTGGTTAGCTAATGTGGTCTTAGTAAAGAAAGTGAATGGGAAATGGAAGGTCTGTATAGCTTTCACGGACCTGAACAAAGCTTACCTAAAGGACTCTTTCCTCTACCAAGGAACAGCTAGCTAGTTGATGCAATGGTCGGGCACGAGCTCTTGAGCTTTATGGATGCCTATGCAGACTATAACTAGATCCACATGTGTCTGGAAGAAGAAGAGAAGACTCCCTTCACGACTGACCAAGGCCTGTACTATTACTTGATGATGCCGTTCGGACTAAACAATGTCGGAGTGACCTACCAAAGATTAGTCAACATGATGTTTGAGAAACAGATTGGGAGAGCAATTGAAGTATATATTGATGACATACTAGTCAAGAGTCTCAAGAAATCCGACCACGTGGAGAACCTGAAGAAAATGTTTGACATCCTTAGGGAATACAAAATGAGGCTGAACCCTGCCAAATATGCATTAAAGGTTGAATTTGGGAAGTTCCTTGGCTTCATGGTAAACCACAGAGGCATCAAAACGAACCTCGTAAAGATCTAAGCGATACTCGACCTCCGTTCCCCGAGGACCACAAGGGAAATCCAAAGCTTGGTTGACATGGTGACAACATTGAGCAGATTCATAGCCGCTCGACAAACAAATGCCGACCATTCTTTCAAGCGTTAAAAATTGGGAAAGACTTGGTATAGATGGAAGGGTGCAAGAAGGCTTTCCAATAAATAAAGGCCTATCTTGGAGCAATTCCTACTTTAGGCAAGTGTGTACCTGGGGAGAGCCTAATCTTATATCTGGCAGTATCAAAGAACGCAGTGATTGGAGTTCTTGTTAGGAGAGAGGGAAAAACGCAGGTACCAGTCTACTACGTTAGCAAGTCCCTCCTCGATGCCGAGATCCCATACTTAGAAATCGAAAAACTGGGTCTTGCTGATAAGTGATTTTTATTCACTTATTTATTTACGTTTTTATCTCTCTTTTCAACTAAATTCCTTGACTTTTTACCCTAGTTCTTGTGTTTTATTTGTTTTTTTAAGGTCTGGACTTGCTTTAAAATCATTTGGAAAGACCAACAAATTATTGTAAAGGCCCAAAGTGGCATTTCTGAGTAGAAAATCAAGCGCCGCGGCACTGTGCATGCAGCGCCGTGGCGCCTAAGACTCTGGAACTTTTTCTAGATCCTCAAGCACAGCGGCGCCATGAGGGCAGCGTCGTGGTGCTGCGGAGGTAGCGCTATGACACTACCGTCTGGAGCTATACGATAGATTCTCCAGCGCTGGCACGTGTTCTGGCACTTTTTAGCTAGTTTTGACCTAGCTGCCAAGGGGGTATGTAAAGGACCTTTTGGGGATCCGAAAGGGACATCGAGGGAGGCATTTTTCAGAGGTTTTGCAGCAGTTTTCAAGGGACAAGGGAGAAGGAATAAGAGCATGTGAAGAGAATTTCATCATTCCAAAAAGAGTTCTTCTTCTCTTCCTTTTTGTTCTTTTGATGATTGTTGTTGGATTTTGTTTGTTCTTTTCTACCATGAATTAACATTCTTGTCTAGAGGAATGATGTAATTTGATTTGAACCTATGTTTTGAATCTCAATATTAATTTTGTGAGTTTCTCATTTAGTTATTTGTGTTATTCTTGTATTTATTGCTTCTCAATTGATTGGCCATTTTTGAGATGTTATTGATTCTAGAATTTTGACTTGAGAAAGTAAAATTGCGGAATTGGGTGAAGAATGACACAACCTAGAATTACATAGAGTTTGAGAAAACCTATTTAACCTTTGAAACTGACTTAAGAGCTACTAGACTTAATGAACTTTTAATTTGTCAATTTTAGATAGAGATATTGAAATTGAGAATTAGGGGTAGTTTTCTATTCATTCTAGAAAAATAGAATAGAATTGTTTGAGAGCTCTAATTTATAATCATTTTGGGAATTGGGTTATAGTGGCATTGAGAATTGAAGGATATAGGGGATAGTCAAGTGAAATCAAACCTCTAGCATTTTTACCATATTATTATTCCTTTTACTACATTCTATCTTGCCTTAGTTTTTAATTGTTCCTTAATTTGTGTATTTTAAATTCTAGTTTAGTCATCTAAATACCACCAATTAATTGAATTATCTAGATAAAATTAGGATTACTCAATTATGGTACTTAGTCAAATTTAATTCCAATCTTCGTGGATTCGATAACCCTATTTATTATTTTACTACAAAACTTGAAACTGTATACTTGCGGTATAATTTATGTATATACTTTTAACGTAACAAGTTTTTGGCACCGTTGCCGGGGATTGACAATTGAATTGTTACTAATATCGTCACCAAGTAATCTTGATTTTAATTTAGAATTTTTTTTCTTTTCACTTATTTTGTTCCTATTCTTTTTGCTTGATATGTGTTGTTTATTTGTGGCTTATGCGAAGAGCTCGTAGCTCGGAATTATTGCCACTTGATTCCAAGATTGAACATACTTGTAGAAGGCTAAGACAAAAAAGAAGACAACAAAGAGCTCAAACGATGGCGGAAGAACCTAATAATCCTCAACAAGCCCGAGCCTTACGGGATTATTTCAAGCCCGTTGTCAACAAGAATTATTCAGGAATTCGGAGGCAAACCATCAATGCCAACAATTTTGAGTTGAAACCGGTTCTCATCAACATAGTTCAACAAAACCAATATGGTGGTTTGCCTAATGAAGACCCGAATGTGCACTTGGTTATGTTCTTGAAGATTTGTGACACTACCAAGGTGAATGGCATTTCAGAGGACTTTATTCACTTGCGCTTTTTCCCTTTCTCTCTTAGGGACAAGGCGAAGGGATGGCTACAATCTCTACAACTGGGGTGTGTTGCAACATGGGAAGACATGGCCCAATGATTCTTAACGAAGTTCTTTCCTTCTTTGAAGAACTTTCAACTATGTGGTGAGATAGCCCAATTCTGACAATTGGACTTTGAACCACTCTATGAAGCATGGGAGAGATTCAAGGATTTGATCCGGAAATGTCCTCAACATGGGTACCAAGATTGGTTCCAAATTCAACTTTTCTACAAAGGGTTGAATGGGTAAACGAGGACGATAGTTGATGCAGCGGCCGACAATACTCTTTTATCTAAAACCGCCGATGAAGCTCAACTATTGTTGGAGGAAATGGCTTCGAATAATTATCAATGGCCCAATGAGCAGTCAATCTTGAAGAGGGTGGCTAATGTGAATGAAGTTGATCCTATCGCCAATCTTACCACTCAAGTATCGGCCTTGACAAGCCAAATTTCCGCCTTGACCACTAAAGAAGCTCAATCAAGTAGAGAACCCATGGGAGTGTCTAATGCTTCCTTTGGGAATGATGGAGGTGATCTTGAACAAGTGAACTACTTGAACAACTGAAATTTCAACTATCAGGGCAACAACATGTCAAACAATTTGCTTACTCATTACCATCTGGGCTTTCGTAATCATGAAAACTTCTCCTATGCCAACAACAAGAATGTCTTGCAACCACCACCAGGACTTAATCAACCGATAGAAGAGAAGAAACCATCTTTGGAGGACATCTTGAGCACTTTTATTATGGAGACTAGAGGGAGATTTAACAAGGATGAAGCTCACCTTGACAACATTAAAACTCATTGCAACAACATGAATGCAACTATGAAGTCATTGGAAGTACAAATTGGGGAACTAGCCAATTCAATCAAGGGGCAAATATCTAGGAAGTTTCACAGTGATACAGAGACTAATCCAAAAGATCATTGCAAGGCTATCACTCTTAGAAGCGAGAAAGAAGTTGAAGTCCCGAAACAAATGGCAAGTATGTTTGACGAAACAAAAGATGATGTTGGTGAAGAACCAAGTGAGGTAATTTTGAAGCCTAAGTCTATTTCATTTCCGGACAATCCACCTCTCATCAACACATCTTTGCCATATCCCTAAAGATTCCAAAAGAAGAACTTGATTCTCAATTTGCTAAATTTATTGAGATTTTCAAGAAGTTGCATATCAATATTCCTTTTGTAGACGCTTTAGAGCAAATGCCCAATTATGTAAAATTCATGAAAGATGTGATGTCGAAGAAGAGAAGATTGGAGGACTATGAAACCATCAAATTGACGAAGGAGTGTAATGCTATCCTCCATAGGAAATTACCACAAAAGTTAAACGATCCGGGTAGTTTTACCATACCATGCACCATTGGGAGTTCTACTTTTGAAAAGGCCCTTTGTGATTTGGGTGCTAGTATAAATCTCATGCCATTATCTGTGTTCAAAAACTTAGAGCTTGGTGAAGTTAAGCCTACCACTATCACTCTATAAATGGCGGACCCATCTCTTAGTTATCCCAAGGGTATTATTGAAGATGTCTTGGTAAAAGTCGATAAGTTTATCTATCCGGTTGACTTTGTGGTGCTTGATATGGAGAAGGATCGGGAAATACCAATTATTCTTGGTCGTCCATTTTTGGCTACCGGAGGAGCGCTCATTGATGTACATAGTGGGAAGCTAACACTCCGAGTGAATGACGAAGAGGTACAATTCAATCTTTACCACACTTTGAAATTTCCAAATGAAGTTCATTCTTGCAATCGACTTGATGTGCTTGATTATTGTGTGAGAGATGTTATTCATGATGTGTTATCATATAACCCATTGGAGCATTGTCTTATGAACTCTCATTTCCGGAAAGGAACACTTCCTACTACGAAATTTGGTGAATCTTGCTATGGTATTAATAAGGAACATGTCAATTATATGCTTGATTTCGATACTTTGCCTATGGAAACTAAGCTTAGTAGCTATGGTGATGTGTGTATGCCAATTTGCTCTATTAAGGAACCCAAAAAAGGAAGTGAAATTGCGACCAAAATTACAAATGGACTAGTTTTGAAACAATTGCCTAATCACCTCCACTATGCATTTTTGGGTGAGGACTCTAAATTCCCGGTTATTATTTCTTCATCCTTGAGTCAATAAGAGGAAGACAAGCTCCTAGGTGTCTTGAGGGCACATAAAAGTGCATTGGACTGGTCTATTTCTGATATTAAGGGTATTAGCCCTACAACATGCATGCACAAGATTTTGATGGAGGAGTCTTTCAAACCATCCATTGAGCATCCAAGGAGGTTAAATCCGGCTATGAAGGAAGTAGTGAGAGCCGAGGTGTTGAAGCTTCTTAATGCAGGGATAATTTACACTATTTCCGATAGTTCTTAGGTGAGTCGGGTTCAAGTGGTTCCAAAAAAAGGAGGAATGACGGTGATAGAAAATGAAAAAAATGAACTTATTCCTTCAAGAATGGTAACGGGGTAGCGTGTTTGTATTGATTACCGCAAGTTAAATAAGGTGACCTGAAAAGACCACTTTCCACTTCCATTCATTGACCAAATGTTTGACCGGTTGTCAAGATATGATTTTTATTGCTTTCTTGATGGCTATTCGGGTTACAATCCAATTGTTATCGTACCAGAGGATCAAGAGAAGACTACATTCACTTCCCCTTACAGTACGTTTACTTTTCGCCGAATGCCTTTTGGTTTATATAATGCTCCTGCTACTTTTCAACGTTGTATAATGGCTATTTTTTAGGATATGATTGAGGAAATTACAAAGGTTTTCATGGATGTTTTTTCGATTTTTGATTCTACTTTTAAGCATTGCCTACATAATTTAGCCCTTGTGTTTCAACGATGTGAGGAAAAGAACCTTGTACTTAATTGGGAGAAATGTCATTTTATGGTTAGGGAAGGCATTGTCCTTGGCCATAGGATATCCTCTAAGGGTATTGAGATAGATTGGGCTAAAATTGAGGTAATAGAAAAACTTCCTCCACCGACTAATGTGGAGGGTATTCAGAGTTTTCTTGGGCATGCAGGGTTTTACTGGAGGTTTATCAAAGATTTCTCAAGAATAGCTAAACCTTTGAGTAATTTACTTGAGAAAGATGCTCCCTTTATCTTTGATGATGCTTGTTTGTTTGCTTTCAATGCTATCAAACAGAGGTTAACTTTAGCTCCAATAGTTGTTACACCCATGTGGAATAAACCTTTTGAGATCATGTGTAATGCGAGTGAATATGCCACTGGTGCGGTTCTTGGCCAACGAAGAAATAAGAATTTTCACTCTATTTATTATGCTAGTCATACCCTCAATGATGCTCAAGAGAATTACACTACTATGGAGAAGGAGATGTTGGCGGTGGTTTAAGCTTGTTACAAGTTTCGATCATTTATTATTGGGTCTAAGATGATTGTGTATACAGACCATGCCGCTATTCGATACTTATTTACAAAAAATGATGCCAACCCCGATTGATAAGGTGGATCCTCTTGCTTCAAGAATTTGATGTAAAAATTCGTGACAAAAAGGAGAGCGAGAATGTGGTAGCAGATCATCTTTCAAGGCTAGAAGTTGATGAAGCGGAAGATTGCTTTAATATCAATGAAGTCTTCCCGGACCAAGCAACTCTTTGGAGTAGAGGTAAATCTTGGTTTGCTGATATTGTTAATTTTCTTACTTGTCAAGTGTTGCCACCAGGTTTGTCCAGCCAACAAAAGAGGAAGTTCCTTTATGATGTGAGAAGCTATCTTTGGGACGACTCAATTCAATTCAAGAAGTGCTCGGATCAAATAATCCGGAGGTGCATCCCAAAAGAAGAAATCCAGGACATTCTCCTTGCGTGTCATGCATCAGCTTATGGGGGTCATTTCGGTTTAATAAGGACCGCTGCAAAGGTATTGCAATTTGGTTTTATTGGCCATCTCTTTTTTGTGATTGTTATACTTTTGTGAAAACTTGTGACCGGTGTCAAAGAACGTGGCATATATCGAGACGCCATGAACTTCCTTTGACTAACATGTTTGAAATTGAGATTTTTGATTTGCGGAGAATAGATTTCATAGGTCCCTTTCCCCCATCATTTGGAAATCAATACATCTTGCTAGCAGTGGATTACGAATCAAAATGGGTTAAAGTAATAGCCACTCCAACGAATGATGCCCATGTGGTATTGAAGTTCCTTCACAAGAACATATTTACCTCAACTGCTTATGCATGTCACAAATTGCTGGAATACATGGGGGATTTGATCCTTACAGAACTTGACTATTAGTAGGTTGAACTGGAGGACATGGACTCGGTCACAACATGATTGCATTTGACTATACCCTTCGGTCATAACATTTGGACGACACCTTTCTATCATAGTTACATATAAAGGTGTACAGTGCTGAATAGAGATGGAATACTCATCAAGCTCCAATAACCTCATACAAATGATCCACAAGACTTGCGTAACTAATATTCTTTGAAACAACTATGCCCTTACTTCTTTTTCTATTAAAAAGCCAACGATTTTTCTCCTCAATATATTTCAAACCCCTTTGTACATCATTATAATGTTGATACGTGAGAAATCTACAATAGGTAAAAAGATTGAGTTAAGAGATAAATAAATCACAATATGAAGGAAGAAAAAAAATCAAAAAAACTGATCTTCATCGAACTCATGTCGAATAACATCGAACAACATTTTCAATGCCTATCAAATTATTTTACAGAAACTATAAATTTTATCTACGTCGAAATATCATTGAAAAACATCAAAATTCGATATATATCGAACAATAATAGAAAGACCATCGAAATTTTCTGTTTAGTTTTTTCCAGAAAATATAATCGAATTTCATCGAAAAATTCAATGACTGTCACGAGTTCTCCCTCAAGCTAGAGTAATTTCTCAAAAAATGACCTAAATTTAATTTTTTTGACGCAAATCAACCTCAAAACACATAAAAATTCATACCTAAATTATTTTAAATAATACCCATACCATTTAAACATAAAAATTGCTTACCCATTTGTCATAGGTTCACAGTGCACCTTGTAGAGACCTCTTTTTCTCTTCTTTTTAATGTCCAATACCTTTACATGAGTTTCTATGACGTTGATTTAGCTTGTTTTTTCTGGAAAATCATAGAATTGAAGGTTGAAGATTGAGAGGAAGCTCGGAAAAAGAGAAAGGGAAGAAGAAGAAGAAAGAGTGAAATTTCTAGGTCTGAAACAAATTAAGATGTGGAACATTTTAGGGATAATTAAGTCATTTCAAGGGAGTATAGTCATATTTTTTGAACAATTATTGGGGAAGTCATATGCTTGTAAATAGCTCCCATTTAGAGTATATCAATCTCCATTATATTACCATAGGAGCTTCCAAATCTACTAATATGAATGTTCCTAATAACCCCAAAAGGATATAGCATTCAAATTTGTGATCACGACCTTACGTAGACCCCTTTTTACCACTAGACCACCTATTATGTTAGGTTTTAGAGTAAATAATGTGTATTGGTAATGAATAATATTAGTCATTTTTTAAAGAAAAATATTTGTAATATTGATAAAATAAAGGAAATTTCTAACAAAATCCTTGTATCTGGTATCTTCCACCTCTTAAGTTGGGTTACCTTCTAATTCTAATCGTGAACCAAAAACCCAAAACCTAAAAAAAATTGAAATAAAAAATCATACGAAGTTGACTTGATTAGAAACTACCAAGCAAACTGAAAGCTCGCTAGTTTAGAAAGTGTCTGCAAATGGATCAAATCAATTGATGAATATCTTTAAAATTTATATTGATTTGTTACTTCAATGATATAGTTTTTTTATATTTGAAAATTTGGGAATATATCTAGCATTTTGCTAAAATTTAAACTATATTATTAATAAATACTATTTAGAACCTTCTACTTTGACCAATACTATTTCATTTTTAGCTAGCTAAGCTTAATTCGTCAAACACCACCAAGTTTCTTATGATATTTCATTTGAATTAATCAGTACCAATACTATTTCATCTCTTTTTTTTTTTTCCCTTCTTTTAACATTATCACCATTTCAAACTCTCTGTATCTCTCTTCTCTATCTCTCTGTCTCAAAAATGCATCCCCATCTCTTCCACACCATCTTGATCACCATAACGATAACCTTAATGTTCCATACCACTATAACACTCAAACTGAAACTAATAATAAGTTTAACGATAACCTTAATGTTTCATATTAATATATTGAATTTTGCTCTCGTTATACTACCGATGTATTTAGACCCTCCATTTATCTGAGTTCATTGTAGAACCCACGTGAGTCCCACACAAATAAACAGCCCAAATGCATTATACTAGCAAGCCTTTAATATATTGACGTGTAGTATTAGACTGTATGATGCATCATAATACTACTCTTACTAAAATGTAAAGCATCATAGTTTACTTACGAGAGTATCTACAATATAAACTTTGTTTCTAACTCTATCACTACATCTTTTCTTTTTACTATTGGACTTGGATGGTATGAGATGCACAAAGCACAATATGTGCCAAACCTCCTAGGATTGTTACATTTTTTTTCCTTTTGAAAGGAAAAAAGAATAATAACTTTAATAAGTTTTTTAAGGGGAAAAAAAAGAAAAAAAAAATAGTTTCTTTCCCATCTGCAATTGACTATAGCCCTGAAGCTTTTCTACCCAACAAAGTGCTGAGTCCAACAATGAATTGATCTCTTTTTGCCTCCATGACACTTTTCTTCAGCTCTTCTTCAAGCTTCCTCTGCTCAACCATCCATACATTTTTGGGCTAAAAGATAATTTAATAATTAAAGCAAAAAATAAAAATCAACCAATTACAATCTACTTGAGCACCAGAAGCCATCAATGAAGTACTAGAAGTCGAGGATGTACCAGAAATTTTAGGGGTTGTTAATGAGAAAAGCACTCAAAGGCATCAAACTTGCTTTATATGGGTCAATTGTCCACTCAGATCTATCCTCAACCGTTTAATACGGTTGTATCCCTAGGACCATTTTGTGGGGTTGTATAGTAAACCAGTCCCAAAGGATGTTCTTATACACCCATATTCAATGGCTGAGATCCAATCTTAGTAGCAGGCCCAAAACAAGTGTGGAAATGTGAGTGTAATACACAAGATTACAACCAGAAAAAATTCCGTTAGCATGTTGAAAAATTCTGTTAGTATTCATTACAGATTTGTGAGCTAGATAAAGAGAGAAAAGGAGAGATAGAGGGAGAACGAGACACAGGGATAGATTTCCCAGAAAAGGCTTTTGGCCAAATTTATTTAAGATCATTATCTTCTTCATCTTTTTTCTGCTAGGATATTTTCACTGTATTTTTTTTTTTGAAGGGGTCCTCTGGCTGATCTGGGTTCCATGGTCTGCAATTTTTTGGAGTTTTGGAGCGAGAGAAGGAGAGTTGGGGATGAAGAGAGAAGTAGTAATTATATTACTAAAAAGAAATCAACCCGTCATCAATGGCGCGGCCTGTTTGTGTCTTTGATGCCAAAATCTACTCCAAAGTTTCAGATTTCATAAAGGAAGAAGATGAATGAGATGTGAGAATTAAAGGACATTAAATTTACCCATGGTATTCAGCTGAATCCTAGCCTTCAGATATTGATACCCATTTTGATCAATTTGATGTAATATTCAGCCGGATTTGATTTTGGTTGATGTAATATCAGTTTCATTTGTTTCCCACACTCAAACTGCGCATACCCTTGATCAATTTACCATACTTAATCCACAATTCAGTTCCTTCTTTTCGTCCTAAAATGAATCACAAACTCTTCTTCATCTTCTCATATTTTCTTACATTCTTTTTATTAATCAGCCAATTTCATCTGTGCTTCAGTTTCGATTGGTACACGACATGTAGTAACAAATTCCGATGTGGAGAGATCACGGAAGTGGATTTTCCTTTCTGGGGAGATGGCAGGCCAGAAAATTGTGGTTATCGAAATCTAAAGCTCGGATGTGAGAGAAACAAGACAACTATAGAGATTATGGGAGTCAAATACCAAGTTGAGAAGATTGACCAGGAATCCAAAACTCTCAAAATCGCTAGAGTTGATTACCTGAATGGACTTTGTTCACCACAATTCGGGAACACCGTTTTGGATACCGAGCTTTTCGACTATGCGCCGGCCTCTGGCGACATCACAATACTCTATGGTTGTTCCTTGCGGATGAATTTAATGATCAGTAGTGGAGGTTTCAATTGTAGTTCTAGTGGGATAGGGATTATAGTACCAGGGAACAGTACGGAAAATATTAGTAATATTGATGAAGATTTGGTTTGTCGTTCGAGAGTTATTGCGAGAGTTCCTGATCCTGTTCGGAGTTATGCTGGGATTGTGAACAGTACGATGATCGAAGAGGCACTGAGAGAAGGGTATCCTGTTGAATACAAGGTGGATTTTGATGCTTGCGAGGAGTGTAAGAAATCTAATGGGGTTTGTGGATACGACTGGAATTTGAATCAAACCACATGTTATTGCGGGAACGATCAGTCTCCTGGGCTCAAGGCGTGTCCAGCCACATCGCAATCTGGAGATACACTTGGAACGCCACCTAATTCAACAGGTACGTTTGCGAATTGGTTTTATATCAAGGTTTATTACTTTCTTATTTTCATTGCCATCTGACATGCAATATATTAGTCAGTCTTAGTTTTCTTATGTTAGTAGTTGATCTGGTTGAAATTTTGCCTCTTTTACTCCTTATTTTCATGAAAACAATGGACACCCCATTTGATTTTGTACCTCACAGAAACTAAGAACATTAATCACCCTTTTGATGATGACTTTGCTCATATTAGTAATCTGGTAATCAAACAAAGGTTAACTAAGCTATGTGAGTATGATGTGTGAATGACTGTTAATTGTGTTGAAAATAATTAAAGGATGAAAATTCAAATTATGTAATATATAATTCATGTATTGAAATTTGGTTTGCTTTTTTTTTTT